>BQNB010029081.1:0-56067 GCA_026074375.1 Tanacetum coccineum
TGGGCCAACATCTGTAAGGAGTATCAATCACAAGACATATTGCCTTGTTGTTACTGATGACTATAGTAGGTTTAGTTGGGTTTTTTTGCCACTAAGGATGAGAATAGTGGGATCCTTAAAACTTTTATTACTGGCATAGAAAACCAAATAAATCATAAGGTTAAAATCATCAGATAGGACAATGGAACTGAGTTTAAAAATAATAACATGAATCAGTTCTATGGGATGTGTGGGTCAAAAGGGATCAAGAGGGAATACAGTAATGCCAGAACTCCACAACAAAATGGAGTTGCTGAGAGGAAAAACAGGACCCTAATTGAGGCTGCTAGAACAATCCTAGCAGATTCATTTTTACCTAACACTTTTTAGGCTGAAGTAGTTAGTACTGCCTGTTATATCCTTAATAGGGTATTAGTGACCAAACCTCATAATAAGACTCCTTATGAGCTTATAACTAGTAAAATACCAATCCTAAGCT
Organism: Tanacetum coccineum; assembly: GCA_026074375.1. NCBI lineage: Eukaryota > Viridiplantae > Streptophyta > Magnoliopsida > Asterales > Asteraceae > Tanacetum > Tanacetum coccineum. The sequence goes on from BQNB010029081.1 coordinate 479, forward strand.
ATATAAGACCTTTTGGGTGTCATGCGACCATCTTGAATACCATTGACCACCTGGGCAAGTTTGATGGGAAATCTGATGAAGGGTTTTTAGTAGGGTATTCTCTAAATAGCAAGGCTTTTAGGGTATATAATTTAGAAACCAAAAGAGTTGAAGAAAACCTGCATATAACCCTTTTAGAAAATAAACCAAATGTTCCATGGAAAGGACCACATTGGCTGTTTGATCTTGATTATTTAACTGATTCAATGAATTATCAGCCCGTGAGATCAGAGAATCAAGATAACAAACATGCAGGTCCAAAAGAAGCTAATCATAGTGCAGGTACACAAGATAATATTGATGCATGAAATTCTAAAATGGAAGCTGAATCTGCTTAAGACTACTTTGTACTGCCAATATGGTCTTCTTATACTTTAATAGTCAAGAGCTCAGAAGCAAAGAATGAAGGTGAAAAGTCTACTAAGAATACTGAGTTAAAGACAAATGAGAAGTCAGTCGATCAGGAGGATCAAGCCTTTTTAGATAAGTTTGAAAGGCTTAAAAGACAAGAAAAGGAGGCTAATAATGCAGGTGAGCTCTAAGAAAGAAGTTTACCCAAAATACTGAGGATTTGATTCTTCAAGCAAGAGCTGCAAGAGCTAGCAGTACTAACACAGTTAATATCGCTAGCACACCAGTTAGTACTACCAGTCCTTCTGGTGGACTATCCTTCACTCATCTAACCAATACTGACCAAGATGGTTTAGAAATACCTGATATTGAGGATACTTATGACAATCCTAATGATGGTATTTTTACCAATGCATCTTATGATGATGAGGGTGTAGTGGCTGACTTCACAAATTTAGAAACAATTGTGAATGTTAGTCCTATTCCCACATTAAGGATTAACTCTATTCATCCTTCAACTCAATTTCTTGGAGATCCTTAATCAGCAGTTCAAACAAGGAGCAAAGTTAACAAAAGTTCTGGAGCCCATGCTTTTGTAAGTTATATTCAAAAGCAGAGAAGAAATAATCATAAGGATTTCTAGAATTGCTTATTTGCTTGTTTCTTGTCTCAAATTGAACCCAAGAAGATATCTGAAGCACTTAAAGATGAAAGTTGGGTTGATGCTATGCAGGAAGAACTGCTATAATTCAAGATTCAAAAAGTTTGGATTCTTGTAGATTTGCCTCATGGGAAGAAGGCAATTGGAACAAAATGGGTTTATAGAAATAAGAAGGATGAAAGAGGTGTTGTGGTTAGAAATAATGCAAGGTTGGTTGCACAGGGACATAGGCAAGAGGAAGGGATAGACTATGATGAGGTTTTGGCTCTTGTGGCTAGGATTGAAGCCATTATGATCTTTTTGACCTTTGCTTCTTATATGGGATTCATAGTCTATCAGATGGATATAAAGAGTGCCTTCTTGTATGGCACAATTGATGAGGAGGTGTATGTGTTTCAACCTTCAGGTTTTGTAGATCCTAAGTGTCCTAAGAAGGTCTATAAGGTTATGAAATCTCTATATGGTTTACACCAAGATCCTAGAGCCTGGTATGCTACTTTATCTACTTTCTTGTTGAAGAGTGGATATAGAAGAGGGTTATCAAGAAGGACAAAAATGATATCATGTTAGTACAAGTTTATGTGGATGATATTATTTTTGGGTCTACAAAGAAGTCCTGGTGTGATGAGTTTAAGGCATTGATGAATAGTAGATTTCAGATGAGTTCTATGGGAGAACTTACCTTCTTTCTTAGATTACAAGTCAAACAGAAAGAAGATGATATTTTTATAAGTCAGGATAAGTATGTTGCAGAAATCCTAAAGAAGTTTGATTTTGCTAGTGTAAAGACTGCTAGTACACCAATTGAGACCCAGAAGCCTTTGGTCAAGGATGAGGAAGCTGCTGATGTAGATGTAAACCTTTATAGATCCATGATTGGCTCTTTGATGTACTTGACTGCTTCTAGGTCGGATATTATGTTTGTAGTCTGTGCTTGTTCTTGGTTTCAGGTAACTCCAAAGACCTCAATTCTAAATGCTGTGAAGAGAATCTTTAGGTACCTCAAAGGCAAACCTAAACTATGCCTTTGGTATCCTAGAGTGTCCTCATTTGACCTAGAAGCCTACTCAGATAGTGACTATGCTAGAGCAAATCTTGACAGGAAATCCACAACAGGAGGGTTTTCAATTTCTTTGGCAGGAGACTTTTTTCATGGCAATGCATAGGAAGCAGACAATTGTGGCTACTTCTACTACAGAGGAAGAATATGTTGCTGCTGCCAACTGCTGTGGGCAAGTTTTGTGGATTCAAAATCAAATGTTAGACTATGGGTTCAATTTTATGAACACAAAAGTATTACATGATAATGAGATTACTAAGTGCATTGTAAAGAATCAGTATTTCAACTCAAAACAAAGGCATATTGAAATTTGGCACACAACTTAATTAGGGGGATGATTATGAGAGAAACTTATCCAGGTGCTAAAGATTCACACTGATGACAATGTAGCTGATCTTTTAACCAAAGCTTTTGATGTTAGCAGGTTTAATTTCTTGATTGTTAACATTGGAATGATCAATCAATAGGCTGTATTAGTTAGCGGGACCGGCAAGTGATTCTATTTGTACTGTTTGTATAGATTGTTCTTGTTGCGCAAATAAGGGATCTTGACAATGGTAATGTTTTTCATACAGTTATTTGGGTTCTAGAGAGTAATTGAAGAGAGCTATAGATAGTACTAAAGAACTCTTGTTGCCAGACTTGTTCAATTTTTGGTTGACAAAAGTTAATACCGATAGGCTTATAGTTAGTACCGACAGGCAAAGTTTGTACCGCTATAAAGCCGTTAAAGAAAAAAAAATCAAAAACTTAAATAATACGGTAGGCGTCTAAAGTGTAAGTTTTGGCGGTTTCTTCGACATTGGGATTGCTCCTTCTATAAAAACCCATCTCAATTACATAATTTATTCACCTAAGCTCTCTTAATCGACTTCACTTAACAAACCCTAATCTTTCATCACCGTCGATCAACAAAATCAATTAAAGAATGGCTGGTTTAGATTTTTGCTCAAAGCACACATGGTTGCCTACTTGGAAAAGACTAATGGGAACACTGAGTTTCACCAGATTATGGACTTCCTCACACGCAGTTCAATCCACTTTGCACTCACTGTAAGTCCCATAGTCTCAACTTCATTTGTTGAACAGTTCTGGACATGTGCTAAGTCAAGAATAGTCAACAACATTAGTTATATAGATGCCATTGTTGCTGGCAAGCCTATGACTATCTCAGAGGCATCAATAAGAAGAGATCTTCTTTTTGATGATGCTGATGGGATAGATACTTTGACAATCAGGCTATAATTTGACCCACTATTTAGTTAATGGGGTCTGTATGAGGGAGACCTAATACTTTAACTTTTAACAAAGCCCTCTTTTTACCTCAATGGAAATTTCTTTTTCATACCATGAATCACTGCATCAGTTCTAAAAGCACTTCTTGGGATCAAATTCCCACTAATATTGCCACAGCATTGATTTGTTTGGCAACTAATCAAAAATATAATTTTTCAAAATTAATTTTTAATGGTATGATGAGACACTTGGATGCATCTAAGAAGTTTGTCATGTATCCAAGATTTTTACAAATATTATTGAGAAACCAGTTAAAGGATGTGCCTGTCCCTATGGATCACTTTCCAGTCCCAGCCTTAACTAAAAAGGTTTTGATATTTATGATTAAAAAGGGTAAAAACTTTTTAGGAAATGTCACACCTTTATTTGACTCTATGTTGGTTCAACCAACAGAGGATGAGGGTGAAGTTTCAGAAAGACCATCTGAATCCCAACCAATACCCTCTCCTACTCACCCAAGTGAAGACCAACCTGAGCCACAGCCTGACCTATCTCCTAGACCTTTTTTCTATACCTTATACATGATTTAATTTTAGAGGTTCTGGTGGGAATCATGGAGGTCAGTCATCCAGTGATAGATCCCTATCAGGGAATGAGGATGGCCTGACACTCTAAAGTGTATATGATCTTTGTATTTCTTTGTGTACACAAATAACAGCTCAAGCTGCAGAAATTAAAGATTTGAAGGCTCGGATCAAGCAGCTTAAGAAGAAGACCAGACCTGTTATCAACCACACAAGCTGGTTTAGGGCTGACTGGTTGAAGAAACAGCAAAAGAAGAAGGATATGGAGAAATCAAAGAAGAGAAGGAGTGTATCCAAACAAGGGAGGAAAGCTGTCAAATCTTCCAAAGGTGCACCATCTGTGCATACACACACTGACTGGGATGCTATGGATACTGATTTGGGAATGCTACGTTAAATGTATGACAATGGACTACACAGGATGTGATACATGGTTGTAAGAAGACATAAGGAAGTACTGAATTTAGGGAAGCACAAAAGGTATTGATCTGCAACAAAGTATTGTCAAGCCAGATGAAGGTACCGACAAGCAAGATGCAAGTACTGTCAAGTCAGATGAAGGTATTTATAACAAAAATAACCGAAAAGCAAAATGGAGTGGTACGACAGAACAAAAAGTTAGTTAACGGTAACTTTGTTGAATGTACTGGTAAGATTAAAGATCAAGTTCACGGAGAATGTGATACTCCAAAAAGTCAAACAATGACTTCAACACCTACTCCAACAGTTTTTGGTGATGATGAGACTATTGCACAAGTTCTTGTCACAATGAGTCAGAACAAGTTGAAACAAAAAGAAAAAGGAGTAGAGCTTAAGAATGTTGAGGATATTGGAGACCAAGCCAACATTAACAAGAGTCATGTTAATTTTTGACCTTTCCTAAGATCGATCCAAAAGCTAAAGGCAAAGGAATGATTGAAGAAGATGATGAATCTGATACTGAATCAGAAGATATCAATGAAGCTGAAAAGAAGTTTAAAATGCTTGCTAATGATGAAGAGATGGCCAGAAAGGTTCAAGAGGAATGGGAAGCCAAGAGAAGAGGAAATGAAAAAGGTTGTGAGAAAGAAGCTTATAAGGCTGCATTTCACCAATGAGTATGAACTTTATTCAGGCTTTTTATATCACATCTAACCTTTTTTTTTTTTTATTCTGTTTTTGTTTTTAGGATACTTTTTTTTTTTTAGATAGATAGACTCAATGCAAATAGATTCTTGCTGAGAAGTTCAAGAAGAAGAGAGAGAAAAGTTCACCATAGAAGAAAGAGCCAAGTTGCTTCATGATACCATTACTGCACGAAGGAGATTTCTTGCTCAACAAAGATCTGAGGTTATAAGAAACAAACTTCCTTCAAGAACTCAGCTGAGAAATTAAATGTGACATATTTGAAGCATGTGAATGAAAGAATCATTCTGATTTGAAGACAATTTTTTTTGAAGAAATACAAGTTTTGTATGAAAAGGTAAAAAGGTCTGATGAAAACTTCATTGCTATTGGTTCTGTTGAGGATGAGAGGCTCATAAAAGATTTGAACAAGAAAGCTGTTGGTATAAAGAAGGATGACAGTATTAAGGAGGAAAGTAAAGAAGAAGAAGGTACCAAAAAGAGAAAACTTGGCACAAGGAAAAAAGATGAAGTCAAGGAAAAGAAGATTCAGAAAAGACCACTTTGGGATGATGAAACTAATAGTGAGAAAGAGAATGATGAGCTGAGATTGTGCTTAACAATAGCTTCAGATGAGGACAAAGAGGTGGATTATGAAATACTTGACAAGAAGTATCCTATCATAGAATGGAAATCTGAGTATCTTGGAAATAAACCACAGTATTATGAAACTAAAGACTTAGAAGAGATTAATCTAAATGTGGTGATTAGAAGCAATGGACAAAGGAGGTACTTTAGTACTCTAATGAGAGTTCTTTCCATATTTGATAGAGAGGATTTGAGTGTTGTATATCAACTTGTTATGGACAGATACCAAGATGAGATACCTGAATGTTTTGACAGAGTACTTTGGGGAGACTTAATGATAATGTTCAATCCAAGTGGTAAAGATGAGTTTTGGAACTCACAGCAGGATTGGAATGTAGTAAGTTGGAAGCTACATGGTTCTTCAGGGGTACATACTTTAATGACTGATGAAGGATTAGTCATTCATATGCTTGTTGAGAAACAATATCCTTTGAGAAAGAAAGTACTGGTGCAAATGCTAGAATTGAAATTGGAATCTGAAGAAGACAATACTATGGCATTGGAGTTGATTAGATTTGTCAAGAAGTTAATTGCAGAGTTGGAACCTGAAAACTCTGATGGAGATGAGAAGGATCTTTGAGTGTTGGTTTCAAAACCACACAACAAATGGTCATCAGTTCACCATGTTTAACAGACATAAGAACTGACTAGTCCATAAGCAAACGGCTTGTGGTAAAGACTTCTCAAATCCGTTTATGGTTGACAATTTACCAAAAATTGTATGGTTCTCAACTCACCTTGCTTCACAGTAAAGAGTTGGCTAGTCCAGGATCAAACAGTTCCTGGTAAAGACAAATCAAATCTGTTGATAGCTGATAGTTTGCTAAAAACTATATGGTTATCAATGCACCATGTTATGGCAATGAAGCATTGACTAGTCCAAAAGCAAACGGTTTTTGGTAAAGACAAATCAAATCCGTTGATAGTTGATAGTTTACTTAAAACTATAAGGTTCTCAATTCACCTTGTTGTTTACAATGAAGAATTGGCTATCCCAGAGCAAACGGCTACTGGTAAAGGAACATCAAATCCGTTAATGGCTGGTGGTTTGCCAAAAACTACAAAGCCAACTTAGTTGGATTGTTGCAGAAAAGATGTAGCTGTGTTGCAGACAAACTGAGAAGACAAGGATTGTAGGTTGCTAAGTGATCAAGCTAACGGTACAAGTGTTCAATATTATCAAAAGTGAAGATCCAAGAATGATACAGAAAGGATCAAAGGTACTTAAGTTTATCTCAGATTGAGTCAAAGATTTGACAGAGTGTTTGAATACATCCTTCATGAAATTCAAGATATCTACATCAGAGAAACATGAAGTTAAACAAGTTCAACAAACATGTTTAGGGGAGGATTGTTGGGAATTATGCTTTCCTGACTTAGTACCGCTAGTTGTAATAGAAAGTACCGACAGTTATAGTTAGTACTGTTAGTATTAGTTTGTACCGCCAGTACAAAATAGTTAGTACCGTTTAATAGTTAGTACCGTTTAAGAGATATGCATGAGGTATTATAGGAAAAGATATGCATTATCTTTTACGCGTTTTGTAAGTCTGTTAGGGTTTATCATTGGTGTATAAAAGGAACCCTACGTCATTAGAGAAGAGACATCTCTCAACACATCTCTTAATCTCATAGTTAGTAATCTGTAATCATTTTAGCAGATTAATACAAAAGTTTAGTTATTAATATTCATTGTTCTTCTTAGCATTATAAGTTAGTTTCCGCATAACTTATAGTGTTCATAGTCATTGTTTCTCCTGTAGTTTGTGTGGAACTATCCATATTGGCTACAGCCCTTAACAGACTAGAAAGATCAATATTGAAATGGGATCTACACATGCTATACATTATGAATACAAGTATTTTTCCAACTGTATGCTATTCTGATGCATTATTGCCTAAGTCCTTACTTTTGCCATTAAGACCCCACTATCATGAACCGTTAATTACTTTTTGAAGTAAGCGCGAATGCTGTTAATAGATCTATTTGGGACTGAGCTTCCCCGTTGGTGTACCTGTTCATGGGGTAACCAAACGCACTTCATTTGAATCACTATGCGGGTGTTTGGCAAAGGCACCCATTAGGGCAACTACTTATGATTATTGATTTTCTCAAGGCCTCGGTGTCATGAGCTTAGGACAATAATACTATTTTCTATAATAATTGTACTCGCCTCCCAAGATGCAAAGAAATGTAGCTAGAGAAAGAGCAAGGAAAAGCAAGACCACCTTGCTTATAGCTTTACCAGCAAAGATCATCTTGCTGAATTTACAAAATGACATGATTGATGCAATAAGAGTTGTGGGCGAAGCTAATAAATTAGATTTGGTTTGGACAATGATGAATCAAAATAAGATGCAATAGTATATTCTAAGGAACAGTTTGAAGGCTTTCTGTATCAAACTCAAAGGGCTGCATAAGGCTATGAAGATTTAGAACACTTTTGAGTCAACTAGAGATTCATGGTGAGGAGTCTCACTGAAGATGCAAATCGAAGTTCATTAGGTCTCTACCTTCTGCCTTGGTTCAAATTTCCTTATTATGGAGGACCAAACCAGGAGTAGAAAGTTCAGTTTTGATGATCTGTTAAATAATCTTAGAGATTTTTGGCCTGTGTTAAGTCTTACTGCATCATTTCTAGCACGAGAAAGAATGTGACATTTGTTTCTGAGATATAAGCAGTTACTAATGAAGTTAGTACTGTTTATGGTGTTTCTAGCTCTTCTGGCCATAACCCCCAAAGGGAAGGCTTTTCTTCATACACTGATGAATCATTGTATTCCTTTTTGTAATCAATTTCAGTGGTCCACAATTGGATCATGAGGATTTGGAAGAGCTTGATGAGTTCGATTTAGAAGAAATGGATTTGAAATGTCAGGTGGCCATGATTTTCATGAGACTAAAGAAGTTCTACAAAAAGACAGGAAGAAGAAAGCTGCCTATTTGTGCCAAGGAAAACCAGTTTGCTTTGATAAGGCCAAAGATCGAATAGTGCTACAATTGTCACAAGACAGGGCATTTTGCTTTAGAGAATGCAGATCTAAGGGGAATCAAGATAGTAGGAGGAGGATGGCTGGATATATGGGTACAAAGCTTAAGCAGTGGCAAGGAGATAATGGTAAACAGGAGACCTAAAGCTTTGTGGTAAGTCTTTGTGGAGAAGTGTTGATTGGACCAGGTACTTCAGATAGGTGAGCAAGGAGAACTATGTTTAGGGCTTTACCGCAATTCAGGCTCAAACACTGATGGTAACTTCTTGTTCAAAAGAGTGTAACGAATCTTATTGCTAAACATAAAAATTTTTAGGGGGGGGAATTGAATAGCGGGAGCAACTTGGTGATGCACAGTAGTATAGAAATGCAAGCATATACTCAAGCTTAAGAATAGTAGAAAGCACATTCGTTGTTCATAACAAATCATTTTGGTATGAGGAAAAGATTAGATTATGAAAATTGATTTAGATGAATAAAATGATTGTGCTCAAATCATAAGAAATTTGGAGAAGCGTGAAAAGAAAAAGAAGATTACAAGTAAAGTAGGAATAATGGCCCACATCTTCTAAAAATCCTTAATATATTAGCAAACTAGTCAGTATGGTGCTTAGGGATCAAAGCTAGGTTGGGTATGGAAAATCAAATGAATAACGGTGTCTTTAAGTTATGGAAAATGAAGTTTTGAAAGGTGTATTTTATAGTAGGTCTAGTAGTGGTAAGAAGATAATTTGTAAATGTATAGGATATGACTGAGGTGATGCATGCAGTTCCCCCTTCAATGACAGGGATTTACATCCTTTGGGACTGATGTTTGAAATTGATGAGTCACAGTTTACATATGGTCCAAAGCAATCTAAACCTAGTGAATCTGATGCTAGGAGCAGTGACTTTAATTCTTGTGAATCCAATTCTAGTAAAGAAACACTTGAATCTATGCCTGAACCAGTTGTCAATGAACCCAAAGCTGTTAGTGACCCTAAAGTTTGGTCTGATGCTCCTATCATTAAGGAGTATGAATCAGATAGTGATGATGAACATGTGTCTCTACCCACAAAAGAACAGGAAACACCTAGTTTTGCTTTTGTTAATACTATTAAGCATGTAAAAACTCCTAGGCAAACTGTTAAAGAACAAAACACATGTAGTCAAAATACTAAACCTGACAAAAAGGATTGTAGTGGTTTAATGTCTAAAAAATTAGGTTTGGGATATGGGTTTACTAAAAAGGCATGTTTTGTATGTGATAGCTTTTTTCTCATCTTATTAGAGATTGTGATTTCCATGAGAAAGATATGGCTAAACAAGCTGAATTGAACAAAAGGGATGTGTTAAGGGTACTGGTCAAAAGGGAAAAAGTCAGTGTGTGGAACAATGTACCAAAAGTGAATCACCAAAACCAATTTGTTCTATGCAGTACTAAACTAGACCGGGCCAGATTTCCAAGTTAATACTTTAGAGCATAAGTACTAAAAATGTTAGATACTGCAGACATAATTTTAACAGTATGGCAGCACCAACTGATGCTGCCAGGAAAAGGTTAATATGTTAAACTATTGTTAATAAGGATAGACCAAAAAACTGTTTTTCATAAAAACCCAGTCACTATTAGAAGTCCATTTATTGAACAACAGCACCAAAAGAACAAATTATTAAATTCAAAAATTTAATATGCTGAGGTTAAAGAGTTAGTAGTTAGTGCTGTTGGGCGGAAAAAAGGGAAACTGTTGTTAAGCCTCAGCTTGGTTGTAATTGGAGAAACAAATAGAATTATAAAAACAAGTCTCCAACTACTAATGGTGGATCAAATACTCAGAAAATGTGTTAATTCTAAGATCCACTAGCAGACCCAAAGCCAAAAAGGCTTGGGTCCTAGACCTAATTTTCTCTTAATTTCATGGCAAGATGTTCCACATTAATGATTTAGAGAATAAAGGGATTGGTTGTTAGTGGATTGTTCCAGTCACATGATAGGAGGAAACAAGGCCTACCTTGATGAATACCAAGAATATAATGGTTGCCCCTGATATTTAGATGGTAGTATGGTTAATAACTGGAAAAGGTAATATAAAAACAAGAAAGTGAGATTTTTGAGGAAGTGTGCTTTGAGAAAGACTACAACATTTCAATTTTTTTCGTAACACAATGTGTGACAGAAGTACAAGGTTCTCTTCACAGACATGAATGTCTTGTGCTGTCTCCTAACTTTAAGTTACCTGATGAAAATCATAGTATTACTTAGAGTCCTAGACAAAAATAATATGTACAGTTTCACTATGAGAACATGTTCCTCTGGAGGTTTAGCTTGTTTGTTGCAAAAGGCCACAGGTTGATGAATCTAACAATAGATTGGGTCATGTTATTTTAAAAACTTGAACAAACTTGTGAACGAAAACCTTATTAGAGGTTATGACCTTCAAAGTTTTTCAAAATGTCCCCCCCCACACACCCCAAACCGTGTTTGCTTGTCAGAAGGAAGCAACACAAGGCTCTTTAAGGCCAAATCTAGTGAGCTCTATAGTCAGCCCTTAAGCTTCTGCATATGGACTTATTTGGACTTACTTTGTAAGGAGTAAACCATAAGACTTATTTCTTGTTATCATTGATGCTTTTAGCAAAGTTTCGTTGGGTGTTCTTCTTAGACACTAAGGATAAAATAGTGGAATCCTTAAGGACTTTATAAGACTAATTTGAGAACCATATTAATTCATAAAGTTAACATTTAGTGTGATAATGGTACAGAATTTAAGAAACAGGGAATTTTAATGAATTCTGTGGGTCGAAAGGATCAAGAGGGACTACAGTAATGCCATAACTCTACAACAAATTGAGTTGCTAAAAGACAAGTAAAGACCTTATTGGCTGTAGAACTATGCTAGCAGATTATTTTTACCTCAAACACTTTTTGGGTGAACGAGTTTGTCTACTTGTTATGTCCTTAATAGGGTATTAGTGGGTAAAACCAGAGCCTCAAAATAAGACACCTTATGAACTAATAATTGGTAAAATACCAATCATAAGCTATATAAGACCTTTTGGTTGCCATGTGACCATTTTGAATACCATTGACCACCTGGGAAAGTTTGATGGGAAATCAGATAAAGGGTTTTTAGTAGGGTATTCTCTAAATAGCAAGGCTTTTAGGTATAACATTTATGAAACCAAAAGAGTTAAAGAAAAATGATATAACCTTTTAGGAAAATAAACCAAATGTCTGCAGGGAAAGGACCATATAGGCTGTTTGATCTTGATTATTTTAAATTATTCAATGAATTATAGCCTGTGAGTCAGAGAATCAGGTTACAAAAATGCAGATCCAAAAGAAGCTAATTATAGTGCAGGTACACAAGATAATATTGACGCAGAAAATTCTGAAATAGAAGCTGAATCTGTTCAAGACTACTTTGTACTGCCAATATGGTCTTCTTATACTTCAACAGTGAAGAGCTTAGAAGCAAAGAATGAAGGTGAAAAGCCTAATAAGACAATTGAGAAGCCAGTAGATCAAGAGGATCAAGTCCTTTTTTTGGAGGAGCTTGACGGCTTAAAGTCAAGAAAAAAGAAGCTTAAAGATGAGCTGACGCTCTTGAAAGGAGTTTGCCAAAGATATGCGGATCTTTGCTTCTTAATGCAGGAGTTGCTTAGAGTCTAGCAGTATGTACTAACACAGTTAATACCGCTAGCACACCAGTTAGTATTGCAGTCCTTCTGGTGGACTATCTACAAGATTCTAAAACACAATTTAAACAAGATGATTCTCAAATACCTGCTCTTGAGGATAGTTATGACAATCCTACATGGGTTATTTTTACCAATGCATTTTTGATGAAAAGGGTTGCAGTGGATGACTTCACAAATTTATAAACTATTAATGAATGTTGTCCTATTCCCACATCAAGGGGATTCACTCTGTTCTCCTAAAACTTCAAATTTCGTAGAGATCCAAAATTGCGTTCAAACAAGGAGGCAAATTTGAACAAAAGTTATGGAGCCATGCTGTTGTACGTTATATTCAAAAGCAGAGAAGAAATAATCATAAGGACTTCATAGCTTGTTTATTTGGTGTTTCTTGTTAAATTAAACCCAATGAAGAAAGATTACTGAAGCATTTGAAGATGAAAGTTGGGTTGATGCTATGCAGGAAGAACTACTACAATTCAAGATTCAGAAAGTTTAGATTCTTGTAGATTTGCCTAATAGGAAGAAGGCAATTGGGATAAAATGGGTTTACAGAAATAAAAAGGATGCAAGAGGTGTTGTGGTTAGAAATAAGGCAAGGTTGGTTGCCCAGGGACATAGGCAAGAGGAAAGGATAAACTATGATGAGGTTTTTGTTCCTGTGGCTAGGATTGAAGCCATTAGGATCTTTTTGGCCTTTGCTTCTTATATGGGATTCATAGTCTATTAGATGGATGTGAAGAGTGCCTTCCTTTATGACACAATTGATGAGGAGGTATATGTGTCTTAACCTCTAGGTTTTGTAGTACCTAAGTGTCCTAAGAAGGTCTACACTAGTTGTGAAGCTTTATGGTTTACACCAAGCTCCCAGAGCTGGTATGCTACTTTATCTACTTTCTTGTTGAAGAGTGGATACAGAAGAGGAACTATTAACAAGACTCTTTTTATTAAGAAGGACAAAAATGATATCATGTTAGTATAAGTTTATGTGGATGACATTATTTTTGGTTCTACAAAGAGATTTGTGTGTGATTTAAGCAGTGTGAAGAATAGATTTCAATAAGTTCTATGGAGGCTCACTTTTTCTTGGATTACAGTCAAAACAGAAAGAAGATGGTATTTTTCTAAGTCAGGATAGTATGTTGCAGAAAGACTTCCTGAAAAGTTTGATTTTTAGTGGTAAAGAATTCTAGTACAACATTTGAGACCAGACGCTATTGGTCAAGGTATGAGGAAGCTATTATCTGGATGTACATTTATAGATCTATGATTGGTCTGTAATGTGCTTGACTGCTTCTCGGCTGATACTATGTTTGTAGTCTGTGCTTGTTCTAGGTTTATCAGGTAACTCCAAAGACCTCACATCTCACTGCTGTGAGAGGAATCTTTAGGTACCTCAGGGAAAACCATGTAGGGGCCTTTGGTATCCTGAGTGTATCATTTGACTAGAAGCTTTACTCAGATAGAGACTATGTGGAGCACATATTGACAGGAAATTCCACAATAGGAGTGTCAATTTCTTACGGAGGAGACTTATTTCATGGCAATGCAAAAAAAAAGAAAAGAAGAGCCAATTTGGCTACTTCTACTATGAGGCGAAATATGTTGTGCTGCCAATGCTTGTGGGAAGTTTTGTGGATGCAAAATCAAATGTTAGACTATGGGTTCAATTGTTATGGACATAAAGATCTACATTGTAATGAGAGTACTATTTGCATTGTAAAGAATTAGTATTTCATCCAAAAAAAGCATATTGAAAATTAGGTCACATTATAGGGATGATTTGAGAAGAAACTTATCCAGAGTGCTAAAGGATTCACATGATGACAATGTAGTGATCTTTTAACCAAAGCTTTTGATTGTTAGTAGGTTTCAATTTCTGGATAGTTACATGGAATGATCATCAATAGGCTGCATTAGTTATGGGAGGAGATGATTTGTTTGTTACATTTTTGTATGGAGTGTTTCTGTGAGGCAGAAGACTCTTGAAATTGTGATGTTTTTCATAGAGTTATTTGGGTTCTAGAGAGTAATTGGAGAGAGCTATCGATGGTACTAAAGACTCTTGTTGCCAGACTTGTTCAATTTTTGGTTGCCAAACGTTTAGTACCGATTAGGCATTATAGTTAGTACCGAAGGCAAAGTTTGTACGCTATACAGGAGTTAGAGAAATACGGTAGGGGCCCATCTAAGTGAATTTTTGGCGGTTTCTTCGACATTGGGATTCCTAATACTATAAATACCCATCTCAATTACACAATTTATTCACCTACACTCTCTTAATCGACTTTAATTAACAAACCTTAATTTTTCATCACTGTCGATCAATAAAATCAATTCAACAATGGCTGGTTTGGATTTCTGCTCAAAGCATAATATGGTTGCCTACTTGGAAAGAAAATGATGATGGGAAAACATGATTTTACAGATTAGGGACTTTCTCACTACAGTTCAATCATTTTACCTCATGGCAAGGTCCCATGTTCAACTTCGTTTGTTGAACAGTTCTGAACATCTGCTAAGTCCAGAACAGTCAACAACATTAGTTATATAGATGCTATTGTTGCTGGCAAGCCTGTGACTATCTCAGAGGCATCAATAAGAAGTGATCTTTTTTTTGATGATGCTGATGGGATAGATACTTTGAACAATCAGGCTATATTTGACACTATTCAGTTAATGGGGTATGAGGGGGACCTTAATATTTTAACTTTTAACAAAGCCCTCTTTTCACCTCAATGGAAATTTCTTTTTCATCCAGAGTAATGCAATCGAGATCTAAAAAGCATTTTGGGATCAAAATTCCATAATATTGCCACAGCCGTGATTTGTTTAGCCACTAATCAAAAATATAATTTTTGATGGTATGATATGAAACTGGATTGCATCTTAGAAGTTTGTTATGTATCCAAGATTTTTACAAATCTTTTTGAAAAAACAGTTAAGGGATGTGCCTGTCCCTATGGATCACTTTCCAGTCTTAGCTTTAACTAAAAAGGTTTTGTCATTTATGGTTAAAAAGGGTAAAAACTTTTCAGGGATGTCACACCTTTATTTAACTCTATGTTGGTTCAACCAACAGAGGATGAGGAGTGAAGTTTCAGAAAGACCATCTGAATCCCAACCAATACCCTTCATACTCACACAGTGCAGACCAACCTGAGTTACAGCTCACCTATCCATCAGAGGCTTGGTGGGAATCATAGAGGTTAGTCATCCAGTGATAAATCCCTATCAGGGAATGAGGATGGCCTGACACTCTAAAGCGTATATGATCTTTGTATTTCTTTGTGTACACAGGTCACAGCTCAAGCTGCAGAAATTAAAGATTTGAAGGCTCAGATCAAATAGCTTAAGAAGAAGGCCAGACCTGTTATCAACCACCACAAAGCTTGGTTTAGGGCTGCTATATTGAAGAAGCAGCAAAAGAAAGAAAGGATATGAAAAAAACCAAAGGAAGAGATGGAGTGTATCCACATACGGGGAGGAAAGCTAGTCAAATCTCCACGGATGCACCATCTGTGCAAACCAAAACACTGACAGGGTGCTTTGGATATGATTTAGCTGAAACATTAATGAATCCTATGGACGACACTCTTGCTCAAGATGAGGGTAAGACTGATTTCAAAGGTTGAGGAAACCAAAAACATGTTCTAAACTGAGGGGATACTTCACGGTCAGGTGATAATTAGTTGTAGAAGGAACAATGGACGTGCCTAAAAAGGGAGGAAGCACAAAAGGTACTGATTCGCAACAACGTATGTCAAGCCAGATGAATGGTTTACGACAAGCAAAATGGAGTTTTGGTACCGACAGAACACAAAAGTTAGTTACGATAGTTTTATTGAAAAGTAATCTGAGATTAAAGATCACGTTTCAGGAGAGAAAGGATATATAACAGTTCCAGCAATGACTTCTACACCTACTCAACGTCTTTGGTGAATGTGAGTATATTGCACAAGTTCTTGTCCAATGAGTCCGAACAAGGTGAAACTGAAAAGAAAAAGAAAAGGAAGTAGGCTAAGAATGTTGAGGATATTAGGACCAAGGCCTACTAAAAGTCAATTGTTATCATTGATGCTCTTCCTAAGATTGATCAAAAGCTAAAGGCAATAGGAATGATTGAAGAGAGATGAATCTTATACTAAATCAGAAGATATCACTGAAGAGGAAAGAAGTTTTAACATGCTTGTAATGATAAGAGATGGCCAAAAAGGTTTTTCAAGTAGGAATGGGAAGAAGAAGAGAGGAGCAAAGAAAAGGTTTTAGTTGGAAGGATAGCCATAAGGATTGCATCCACAAATGAGTATGATTTTAATTCAAGCAAGACTATGAAAGACAATATTTCTTGCTTAGAAGCTCTAAGAAGAAAAAAAGAGAGAGAAAAATTCATCCATCAAAGAGACAGCCAAGTTGCTTCATGATACCATTGCTGCACAAAGAAGATTTCTTGCTCAACAAAGATCTTAGGTTATCAGAAACAGACTTCCTTTAAAAACTTAGCTGAGAAACCAAATGATGACTTATTTGAAGCATGTTGGAGAAAAGAAGCATTCTGATTTGAAGACCAAAAATTATGAAGAAATACAAGTTTTGTATGACAAAAAAAACAAAAAAAAGGTAATAAAAGGTCTGATGAAAACTTCATTGCTATTGGTTCTGTTGAGGATGAAAGGCTAATAAAAGATTTGAATAAGAAAGCTGCTGGTATAAAGAAGGCTGACAGTATTAAGAAGGAAAGTAAAGAAGTAGAAGGTACCAAAAATAGAAAACTTGGCACAAGGAAAAAGATGAAGTCAAGTAAAAGAAGATTTAGAAAGCCCTTTGAGGATGATTGAAACTAATAGTGAGAAAAGAGAATGATGAGCTGAGATTATGCTTAACAATAGCTCTAGATGAGGACAAGGAGGTGGATTATGAAATACTTGACAAGAAGTATTTTCCTAGAATGGAAATCTGGAGCATCTTGGAATTAAACACATTATGAGTGAAACTAAGACGTAGAGGGATTCATCTAAAATGTGGTTGATTAGAAGCCAATGGACCAAAGGAGTTATTTTAGTACTCTGATGAGGGTGTTTCCATATTTGATAGAGATGATTTTAAGTCTATAGATCAACTTGTGATGGACATATTACAAAGATGATGAATACATGAAGGTCTTGCAAGGAGTACTTTGGGGAGATTAATTAATGTTTAATCAAGTGTTGAAGATGAGTTTTGAACTCATTGCAGGATTGGAATGTCGTAAGTTGGAAAGCTACATGGTTCTTAAGGTGTACATACTTTAATGGAATGAGGGAGGGGTTAGTCATTCATATGCTTTGTTGAGAAACAGTATCCTTTATTAGAAAGAAAAGTACTGGTGCAAATGCTAGAATTGAAATTGGAATTTGAATAAGACAATACTATGGCATTGTAGTTGATTAGATTTGTCAAGAAGCTAATTGCAGAGTTAGAACCTGAAAACTCTAATGGAGATGGGAAGGATCTTTGAGTGTTGGTTTCAAAACCACAAAACAAATGGTCATCAGTTCACCATGTCTAACAGAATACGAATGACTATCCATAAGCAAAAGGCTTATGGTAAAGACTTCTCAAAACGTTTTATGGTTGTTAATTTCCAAAAATTGTATGGGTTTACTCATTTGTTCACAATAAGATTTGGCTAGTCCGGGATCAAACAGTTCTGTTAAAGACAAATCAATATGTTGTAACTGGTAGTTTGCTAAAAACTATAGGGTTATCATGCAACATGTTATGGCACGGAAAACATTTGACTAGTCCAAAAGCAAACACTTTTTGGAAAAGATAATTCAAATCGTGATAAGTTGATAGTTTACTTAAAATCTTAGGTTCTCAATGTCACCTTGTAGTTTACATGAAGAGCAATTAGCTTATCCCAGAGCAAATGGCTTACTGGTAAAAAGGGAACATAAATCCGTTAATGGCTGGTGGTTTGCCAAAAACTACAAAGCCAACTTAGTTGGATTGTTGCAGAAAAGATGTAGCTGTGTTGCAGACAAAACTGAGAAGACAAGGATTGTAGGTTGCTAAGTGATCAAGCTAACGGTACAAGTGTTCAATATTATCAAAAGTGAAGATCCAAGAATGATACAGAAAGGATCAAAGGTATTAAGTTAGTCAGAATTGAGTCAAAGATTTGCTGAGTAGTTTGATACATCCTTCATGAATTCAAGATATTACATCAGAGGAAACATGAAGTTAAACAAGTTCCAACTAAAACATGTTTAGGGGAGGATGTTGGGAATTATGCTTTCCTGACTTAGTACCGCTAGTTGTTAATAGTTAGTACGACAGTTATAGTTAGTACTGTTAGTATTAGTTTGTACCGCCAGTACAAAATAGTTAGTACCGTTTAAGAGATATGCATGAGATATTATAGGAAAAGATATGCATTATCTTTTACGTGTTTTGTAAGTCATTTAAGGTTTATCCTTGGTGTATAAAAGGAACTCCGATAGAGAAGATCATCTTTACACATCTCCAATCTCATAGTAGGTATCTGTAATCATTTTATGCAGATTAATACAAAAAGTTTTAGTTATTTAATAGTCATTGTTCTTCTTAGCATTATAAGTTAGTTTCTGCATTAATTTATAGTGTTCTAGTCATTGTTTTCCTTGTAGTTGTGTGGAAGTATCCATATTGGTAAAACCTTAATAGGCTAGAAAGAATCTATATTGAATGGGGATCTAACAAGGGTTGGTATTTCAAAGAAACATCCTCCCCAAGGAACCCCAGAAAGGTAAAACTTATCAAAAGGGCGAAAACTGGTACGTCGGCTTCTGCAAAGGAACCGTTTAAAAGATCCTATTGCTAGGTGGTAATGGCTGATGCGGGTGACGAGTTGTTCGTGATGTATGATCAACAATAGATACTTCTGACCAAGAAACCAGACTCTAACCAGAATGGTTCAAAGCAACCTCCAAGGCCTCCTTCTTTATGAATGGAACAAGCGTCAAGTTGTACTTGGTCAGCCTGAACAGCCTTAGTTCAACCAAATGGTCTCTGCTACAAAGGATCCTCTCACATTCAACGATCTTATGGACTCCTAGTAATTTCCAAGTATGTGCTGAATCGACCTTCCAGATTATCAATTGACGTAAGATTCTTGTTTAGGACCTGCTATGATATGTTTAAAGGCACATGCTACTAGTAGCATGAACTTGGGTACAACTTCCAAGAGTGTATCAATGCCTTGGCATAAAAACTGAGGGGAATAATTCAAAAGGAGATGTTACCCATTTTGACCTGTCCAACTCTCCTGCAAGGTTACACAGGCATCTAACGTGACTGCTGATTACCTTTGTCAACCAATGATTGGTGTATCTAAAGTCTTTTTTGGAATGAACGTCACTTGCAATACGAAGACATATGCAGTCGGTATGAGATTATAGGTATTGAAGTCTGGTCCTTATGCTTTTGGAGTACCAATAACATGCATAATGACAAAGAGCTACAAAGAGATCATAGCACTAGGGCGGAAAGAAGGTGTACGCTTTGGTATAGTCCTCTGATGAACAAAATTTTCAAGATAATGTCTATTACTTAGAAAAATCTTGGTGTAAAGAGTGATAGTGTTAAGAAAAACTACATGGTTGGTCACTTGGAAGAAATTTCCAGTCGGTTGAAAAGAGTGATAACAGCTATGCAAGTTTTAAAGAAGGTTAGTCATGGTCTACAATGAACGACATTGCAGACATGTGCTTCTTGTATAAAACAAAGCTATTCCATCTCAACGAAGTGACATTGTTGACTTTATGGTGGCTTTTGTATGTTTACAAGAAGTTCAATCATAAAAAGTCGAGTCGAGAATCTTTAGGTTGGTGTAGAGGTACCAAAAGAGCTAATTTCCACCGCACCTCCGCCAAATTTCTAAGAATTCAAATAACTCTACACTCCATCATACAAACCACCAGGGGTAATCTATGAAGACTTGGCCAAACATAAACGAGTGATGCGGGCTGATGAGCTGTATAAGTTCTCGGACGGGACACTCAAGAAAGTTCAGGATGAGCTTCATCACAGAATACTCGATTTTCGTTTGGGATACAACGATGAGATGTCAAAGAGGAAGTGGACGGCCATAGACAAAAAGAGATCGGAGCTTATGGTCGAGTTGATTGATAAGCAGATGCGTGAAAGGCGAATCATTAGAAATCTGGAGAGTTTGGTTGGTGCTCGGGAACTCGAGATGGACTACAAACTGATGATGCATACCGTTTAATCATCAGGTCCAATCTCAAAATCTTATCTTGTGAATAATGTGAATATGTAGTATACACTTATCATAATAGGCAAGTATAAAAAGTGTTTGAGTAGGAATTTTCTAGAATTTTTCAATAAATTCAAAAAATTTCAAGTTAACATACTCAACACTATATATACCTAATTCCCTCATAAATTGAGGGGGAGCATTAAAATGTTCATAATACAGCTTGTTAATAATCGAAACATTTTTCTCCTCAACCTGTTTTTCAAACATATTTGAATCAATTGATATCCAAAATATCAAGAGATTTGACATTTTTGATAAGGGGAGAAAATGTGATTAAAATATATGGCTAAAGATGTGATCTTAAGGACTCAAGTGCGAGCTTTAACCTTCATGTGCTAAACATTTTCGAATATCGATGCACGTGTTGAGGGGGAGCAATTTCTAAAAAGTAAAACCATCGAGGTACTAAATGTTTTGATTTATATCACAAAGTACCTTGATCGATGTTTTCAAGTGGTTTTAAGGCTGAGAACAATACCAAAAGACCGACCATGTTTGTATTAATTATAGTTATAAGGTGGTTAAGATTAGGTATTGTTCCATGTTAGCTAGAACCAAAAGTGTCTACCCCATGGACATTCCATTAGTCAGAATAGAAGTCCTTGGTATGATGTAAAAAGGAGTAAAGTGAGAAAAGGGAATAATGCGGACTAAGACGGAGCTGACACTAGAACAAACCCAAAAAGGTGTTAGTGATGAAGTCTTGGTAAGCATTGAAGGGGTTAAAGAATTAAAAATAAATGTAAAGATAAATGGTGAAAAGAAAGAAGCCCTCCTTAATTAGGACAGAAAACCGGGTTATAAAATGTGCAATCAGATGAAACGCAAAGGCTAGTTATCTGTTCACTATTGGTGGTAGTCATCATGGACCTAAGTGATATTGGCAAATGCAAAAACTTCTCCCAGCCCACTCGAGATCTACTCAAAAGACTCTTGTTTCATTTCTCACAGAGATTAAACACATTTTTATCGACTTTCTCACTCTGAGTTAGTAAATATTGAAAAGGTGGCAGTCTGCTCCAGCCTCTGATTACTAAAACCCAAAGTGCATTATCGAGTCTAGAGCCATAAAAGAGATCATCCATAAATCTCAATAGGACACTAATACATAATATTTGTTAAATCACACATTGTGAAAACAAGTAAAATCTCAAGAGTCCTACACCTTATCCTTGTGATTTTTCCAGAACATCAGAGTGATGCCTAAAAGTATTTACAGTGACGATGTAAATCCTTCCAGAGCCAACATCAAACAAGCTCTGCGGTAGGTGACTTGTGAGATCCTACACAGATCAAACTTGTGATACTGGATATCGATTCGGTCCAGCTTATGAATTGACGAATGAATTTTGAAAAAGATAAATTGTTGGTGTGTTATAAAACCCGTTTGCATCTTAACACACCGACTGATTTTCCTAAATCAATTTTCAATCTTATGTCCATGGGAACCCTCACAAGGGTATCTGGACATAGTAAAGCTGAACACGAATTGACGACTTAATCGGGAAGATAGTAACTTACCGATTCACTCTTACTGTGTTGTCTGCTTTGAGACGCTCCGGTAATGAGAACGGCTAGTGCAGCTGCGAAACCCTATCAAGGAGATTCTCTTGAATTCTACCTGATCACAGGCAGTATTTATACCGATTAACGGGGAACCGTAGTTATTATAACCATATTTGACGAAGTGACAAAGACACTTTCGTCCATATATGTTGTTTATCAGTAACCCATTCATGCAGATTTCCTGATGACGGCAACAGTTAACCGATGACAAGTTAAGGTCATGCACATCTCATACACGACCGAACATATGTTAAAGACATCATGAAAGCAGTACTATTTCAAGACTTTCTGCTACTCTGATACGTACGTCTTTCTTGAAGTGACGAAGTATTAAAGTTAAAGAATTTCAAGAAATTTATGCTACTATGATACTGCACGTCTTCCATGAAGTGGACGAAAAAAGAAGTTTTTAAAGGTTAAGAATTTTAAGAAAGATGGTAACACAACATTCCCAAAATCAAAAGAGTTGAGCAAACGGTTCCAAAAGACCAAATCATAGAAGAGCAAAGATTACAAGATGGCAAAAAGAGATTATGCTTGGTTGATGATCTCAAAAAGCTCAAGATCACATACAAGTCAAGTTAAAGAGACAAGCTATAGCCAAAAAGTCTAAAGACAACTACATCGAGATTCACAAGATAAAGATCAAGAAAACAAGACTACGAGCAAAGATTGAAGACATTCATAGAATGTAGAGCTTAAGTTTTTGTAAATCAGAGTGACCTCCCTTAGGTTAATTGTTAGAAATCGGAAAAGAAACTCGTCACTACCAAAATATATCAAAATAGCCCTATATAATATTTGGAAACTTACCAAACTAACTGGGTCAACATAAGACTCCCTTATGTTGACCGGCCCTAGTATACGTATAAATACCCCTGTCCACACCTTGGAGAGGGTTGGTTGTTCATTTGGTTCTTTCATAATACATTGTTCCTTCCTTTCTCTCTCTAAGTGCTATAACCTTTGATCGTGATTAAAATTCAACCTTTTAATTATATAAATATATAATAAATATATAAATAATAAGGCTAAATCAACGGTAAAGTATTCCGAGAGGCTTTTGAAAGATTCGTTTCTATCCAAAACAAAATCCCTCAAAAATCTACCCGGGTCGTTCTCCCAACGAGGGTGCTATTGAAAAACCGAAAACTTCGAGATCACGTTGAATGGTTAAAGATTTTAAGTGTGGGATTTCTTAATCTACCTTAGATTCAAAACCGATTAAAGAAAACTAAAAAATGAAAAGCTAAAAATGATTTAAACCTAAAAACGAGAACGTGATCGAAACCCGTTCTTTAAAAAACGAAATGGTAAAATTTTGACCCTACAAAAGCAAAATTAATTTTCCTACGTCCTAAATGATAAAAGAAAATTTTATAAAAAAGAATTAGATTTTTTTGACTTTTTTATAATTTATTATGAATTAAAAACAGTTTTGAAAAGAAAAATTGATTAAAAATACTAAATAAATTGGGAAAAATCTAAAAAAATACAGTAAAGTACTTTGAGAGTTGCCGATTCTATGAAAAATAAAAGTGAGAAACCAGCTTATCTAAATAAGCTGTTATAAGCTGAAAGTGGCTTATGGCTTAAAAGGGGCAAAAAGGCTATAAAAATAAAATGGGGTGAAACTTAACCAGATGGCCCTACTGGTTGTATGTGTGAAGAGGGAGGTCTAGGGGTCGAATCCTTGGCCTCCCTTTTTGCAAATTATTTAAAAAATTTTTTTAAATTTTCTTTTTGCAAAATTATAAAACAGACAAAAATAAGAAAGTTTAAAAAAGTGAGTTTTAACAAAAACTTGAAAATAAGCTTGAATAAGCAAATTAAAAAGGCAGATTATGGCTATTTTTATACTAAGGCTAAAAAGAAAAATGTTAAGCTACTTTAAGCACAGATAAGCTAGGCTAAAAACTAAATAAGCTAAGGCAGAACCTACTCTACTCCTAATAAGCAAATCTAACCAAAATAAACAAGTGCAAATAAGCAGAAAAGCTAAAAAGGAAAATAAGCAAAAATGGGTAAAAATGGCAGGCAAACAGCCTAAAGGACCACTTTTGGGCTTATTTTTAAGCACCTTAAGGGATCCTTATGGCTTAATAGGGTATACCCCTATAAATATTGGCCTATAAGCTTCTAAATTCAGCAATCAATTAGGAGTTTGAAACACTTATAGGGCAAGAAAAAGCCTATATTCACTCAGTAGCTGCTGAGTTGGTGTTTTGAAAAGACAAAATGGTTACTTTTAAGCTTAAAATAAGGTGATTAAACAGAACCTTATGAACAAATGACCTCAAAACAGATGGAATTTGAACCTCAAAGAACAATTATCAACAATAAAAATTGAGTTTGAAATTCAGAATAAGTTAGAAAAGCATTTTGAAAAAAAACTGTTTTTAAAAGAAGAGGACACTTAACAATATTAGACAGTTTTTGATAAAAACAAAAGGAAACCTAAAAGTAACTAACCTACTGCATTAGACACTAAAAACAACACTTAAAACAAGACTCAAAAGTTGCTTTTTAAAAAGTAAATCAAATAAGCACTTCAAACTGTTTTGTGTACCACATTTTCAAAGACACTTAGAAAAACTTAAAATAAGACTTAAAAACTTGGAAAAATAGATCAAAAACAACTTACAAAGGGCTGTCAAAGATAGCCAAGTGACCCAAATGGTTTTTCACACAAAATGACCCACTTTGACCTCTTATCCCAAACACCCCTTTAACTTTTCTAAATCAAATTTTAAGCTAAATTAGACTGATTTAAGCACAAGATTTTGAAGACAGATAAATATATAAACAAAGTAAGCATGAATAAGCAAAATCCAAACAAAAATAAGCACCTAAATAAGCAAAAAGGCAATAGACATATTTAACTAAAAGTGGACAGTTTAAAGGAAAAACTTAAACAAGTAATATATAAGCAACAAGTAAAGACAAATAAGCATATAAGGACATAAATAAGCAAGATTAAGCAGTAGATAAGCAGAAATAAGCACTTGAATAGTAAATAAGCAAACAATGGAAAATGGAAACTTACAAAAGTCCAAAGCTTATGGCAAGGAAATAAGCCCTCAAACAGCTTATAAAATATATGCTTCCCAAGAAGCTCTAACCCAAGGCCATCCAAGATATACCTTTCTCCTTTTGTTTTGACAGTTTCCCTTTTTTGTGATTTTTTGATTTTTTGACAGAAAAGAAAACAAGCTTTCACATAAGTATTTGAATGCCGGGGAAAGCTTATACAAAGGCTTATAAAAGTATTTAAATGACAAGTCAAGCTTAAAATTACAAACATTAAAGAAAACAGTAAATTTTCATTACTTAAAAAAGGGTATAGTGCTAAGTATTTAAAAGACATATATTTAAATGACAATAAAACTAAAGTGCAGTATTAAAATTGGAACAAATTGTTAATACAAAGAATGGACTTAACAAATTCAACAAGAATCAAATAAGTCTACCTATGCTTTATAATTAATACTAAGTCTTGGCCTTCTTGCTGTGTTTTCTTCAGTGAGAGAAGCCCAAGGATATATGTTTTGTTGCGTGAGTGGGTATCCCTAAAGTAATCTTAGCCAACCCTATAATGCTTGGGTACCCAATCTGTTTGATCACAACATTAAACCCTTTGTATGATTATTGTCCAATAAAAACTCTCAGGATTGCCAAGGTGGCAAATTAGCCATGTGAGTGTGGGGTTTAGGATGGTGATGTTTTTGTTTGTAGGAACAGTAGCCGAGGTAGGGGGAGGGAGGGGGGACGAAAGGTGAACAGGGGAATTGGGCAGGAAATTTGGTTTTGTTATAAGCAGGGTAAAACTTTAGTGGATTGGCAAATTAGGTCCCTATGTTTGTTCAGTAATATTACACCGGTGGTCCTTGTGGTGTATAATGTTTGGAGGTTTGCCAGGTTTGGCCCTCCAAGGAGTTTGAAATATTGCAACAGTTAGTTCCTAGGAGGACTAACGAACAGTTAATGTTACAGGGTTATGACAAAACGTTTGTTAAGATGGGGATGGCTTATACATTGTTTTGACCGGATTTGTATAAAAAGAGGGTATTGGGCCTTTTGGTCTTCATGATGTTTAAATGGGTTGACCCGGCCCATTGGATGGGTACGGGTGGGCCCATTTAACATTTCTTCGATTTCGGCTTTGACTTTGACCTTTGACTTTGTTGGGGTTGACTTTGACTTTGATTTTGACTTTGTCTTTTTCACGCTCTTCCATTCCGTGCTCGGTTTTGTCGTTTTTGGCTTCGTTTTTCTTCCTTTTGTCGGATATCCGTTTCTTGCACAATATAAATGAAAACATACAAATACAATGTATTTTTGGTACGTTTTTGGTCATTTAAGTCCGGTTTTAATGGAAAATGGTATGTGTAATTAAGCACATACCAAAATTACCCATACTAAACTATTGGCCGTCCTCACCAATGCATAAACTAACACTTAAGAAAACTAAGAATCACTATCCCCCTCGACTCATTATCTCGAAAAGTACTAAGTGGTTCATCGAGGGGAATGAAAGAATCAACAAGCTTTGAAAAGCCTCGATATTTTACCATTTTTAAATATAAACACTTATTTCACACATATTTTTGTATTTTTCCCTTTTTTTCTTATTTTTTGTAAACTTTTTTTTAAAAGCAACTACTCACATATTTGACTTTCGTTATTTTATATAACTATTAGGGTCATAGACCAAACTCATTACAATCCTAAAATGCCCCAAAAAGATAAATTCATCTTTCCAGACTTTTTTCTACTTATCCAAACCAAGCTTAAAACGAAATCACCGTTAAATATAAGTTAAGATGCTAACACTACTCATATTTGTAACTTGTAAACTTTTCACTCCCGACAATTATTATATATTAGGTGAATGTGCCATTTTGAATTTCAACCATGGATCAACGTTTTGCAAAATTCTATGCTTCACGTTCTACCCGAGAATAATGAGTTTGAAGGCGAGATCATCCCATGTAGCGACTTTCGTCTCGGCACATCCCAACCTTGCGGCTAAGTGACCAGGCTTTTGACACCCCCCAAAGACTTATCGGACTCATGTACCTTCGGTTTCAAAAACCCCCCTTCTTAGGCTTCTCGAATATACAAAGCTTATTTAGAAGACTGTAAAATGAAATAGCTACGTTCAAAAGCATATTTAAATTCCAAGAAAAGATAATTTGTCCCTATATTTATAATTCACGTTTTACTACACATAAAACAAATATTTCATTCATAAGAAAATCATCCGACCGTTTAGAAGGCTTGCAAACATTGGTTGTGAGCCGCAAGATGCAGCAAACTTTTATCAGTCTCGGATAATTACTATGTGCCTTATTTAGAAGACTACAACATCGGGTAGTGAGCGACACGCTGTAGAGTAAACTTTTATTAGCCCGCGATTTAATTATTATTGTTACCTCCATTTTTTTTACACTTTAAAAATATAAAACCCGAATAGGAGTGAAAAATTCATTTTAGAAAATTTAAGTATAAATTGAACTAAAAATTATTGATTACGACTATACTTCAAAAATTGGTGATTTAAGTTATAATATTTCAAAAGATCACGTATTATTAGTTCGGTTAGAAGCTTATGGGAGAAAAAGCTACAAACTACACTTATGAGCTCTGTTTAGCATCTAACTCATAATTAACTCTATCATTTTTCGTTCTTCACGAATTTAAAATATTTAATAAAAAGATCCGCGAATGCTTAGTATAAAAGTTAAGGGACAAGCTAGAGCGGAACATTCTCGATCGAGTCAAAATTTATTCTTATTCTACCCAGCAGGAACGTCAAAATTGTGAAAAAAACACTTATTTTATTTTTGGAATTTTTTAAATTTTTTCATTTTTTGGTATTTTGGTGGTAAAAACGGGATTACGTGAAAACAACGGCTGCAGATATAATCAAATCGATAGATCCCCCCATACTAGAGTTGAACATTCTCCTCAATGTTTTAAGAAGGGTCTCTACGTAAATCCTAAGCTGTTTATTAAGTATGCTTAAGGATAAACGTTAGTCAATAAAATTTGGATATTGGATTCCCATAATGAAGCTGAAGATGTGAAGCTAGAGTGAACGAAGGACAAAACCCGCGAGCACGAGAGGCTTTAAAAATTTGGGACAATCCTGGACAATCATCACAAAAACACAAGCACACGAGAATGGAAGAGGCACACCTCCTCACGTTACACTTTTTAGAAAATAGAAAGAAGATAGAAGGATAAGTGATTGCAGCAACAATGATTGCATCCTCGTAACCCTCGGTGGGTGCTTGGAGCATTTCCGCCATAGTACGATTATCGGCCATCGTAACTACGGGAGGATTGGGAGGTTCTTGATTATTATTAGGTTTCTCAAGATCAAATGGTTCAACAAAAGTTGGTGTGACTTGTTGTTGTCTACGGGATTGAGAACGAGTGCGCATGCACTAAATGAAGAAAATTTATACTAATTTTTTTGGTTTTTCAATAATCTATTCACAATTTATTTTAACGGACAACGAGATAGGACAACTTCAACCAAATAATCGACTTACTTCACGGTAGCTCTTAAAAAGATAAACGCACAGGTGAGCGGAGGAGAAGGAAAGCACGGTACTTTTAAGAACCTTTCTCCTTTAGGGTCGTAGTTCCTCGGAACAACCCGCCTTATACCCACTTTATAGCTTGTTTAACTTTTCAAGGTGAGCCGTACCTCGTAAGTGACACAAATGGCAAGTTTTTGAATCTTTTGTTTGGGAACTTATTGATGGATAATACTTCAATGGAAAGTATTATATGTTGGTGTTCTTTTACCAACTTGGTGAATTTATTTATTATTTCTTTTTATGGACAATTTTTTTTTATCTTTTTGATTTTTCTTTTGTTTTTATATGATAATTATACTAATAAAAGAAAATGAAAAATATTTTTGTATTTTTTATATTTTTATAAAAATAGAAGAAATATTCACAAATTCAAACACAAATTGTCAAACGTTACGATAATCGTTTCACAGCCTCCCCGGCAACGGCGCCAAAAATTGATTCGTATTATAGTATATATATAATACTAGGCAAATCCCAACCAATTGCCCTTGACCAAGGCAAAAAGTCAAAATTCACAAATAGAATCAATATATATCCGGAAGTTTGATTTCCCGGGTCGTTATGTCCCAACGAGGTGTGCAATTGAAAATCGAATGACGAATTGATAATCGATGTTTGAATGGAACGAGGTTATGATTGGCTTTTCTATCACTACAATTAAAAATGCAAAAACGATTAAGAAAAACCTAAGATTGATAACAAGAAAGTGATTTAACCCTAAAAACGATAATGGAAACCTAAAAACGTTAGTTAAAAACCTAAAATCTTAAATTTTAATCCTAAAATCTATTTTTCACTTTTAATAAGCTTTAAATGACTAAAAAGAAAGATTAAAAAAACTAGATTAAAAACGGAAGCGTTTAAGGCTAAAAACGCGAAGAAACGAGAACGGGATTCAATCCCGTTCTTTAAAAAAGGCTTAAAGGGATTTTTTTTCTTAAATGGACAAAGGCTTAAAGGGCTTTTTCTTATAAATAAGCTGTAAAAAGCAATTACAACAGACAGAATGGCTTAATTGGACAAAGGCTTAAAGGGCTTTTTCTTTTTGGCTTTTCAGACTTAATAAGCAACTTAAGAAGAAAAATAAGCAAAACTTAGACTCAACTACACCTAATAAGCAAATGCAGATTGGAATAAGCAAAAATGAATGAAAATTAAGCTTAGAAAAGCTTAATAAGCCACTGACACAAAAATGGTTATAAAACAGACAAGGGGGAACTTTGGGCTTATTTTTAAGACATTAGACAGAAACTTGGGGCTTATTAACTTACAAATCTTAAAATATTGACCAAAAGTCTATATAAAACAACAATCAAAAGACATTTTGAAAGTTAAATAAGCTATAAAAAAGATGAGTGAAAAAGCTATGACAGACATAACTTTTCTTTTTAAACTAAATCTAAATGCTAAACTAGTTGGCTTTTAAAAGGACAAATAAGCAAGTGAAAAGCAAGATAAGCAAACAAGGACTGTTAGACAAGCCTAAAAGACAACAAGGTTCACAAATAAGCAAATATAAACAACTCTATAAGCCAGAAATTGGCTTAAAAATCTCAGCAGCACTAACTTAAAAGTTAGTACTGCTGGGATTACACTTGGGTCTGTTAGGCCTATAAAAAGCAAATAAGCACAATGTAATAACAAATAAGCAAACAAAGGGACTTAAATACACCTAATAAGCACTTAAGAATGAAATTAAGCTAGGAAAACAGACAAGAAAACATTAATAAGCAAATAAGCAATTTGTGAAAAACTAGTCAAATAAAACAGCAAATGGGGCACTTTTGGCTTAAGATTTAAGCACCAAGATGGACTTTTAAGGTGATTGGCTTATATGAGCTTATAGAGCAGCTTATGAGCTTCTAATAAAAACCAATGGATTAAGTCTTGGAGCAAAAACAAGCACAAAAAGGAACTAAGTGGCTTATATGCCCTAAATTATTTGCCTATAAGCTACTTAAAACAACAAACTAAAAGTATTTTGAATCACACTTAAGCCTTGAAAAAGCCACATGAAATGGGCTGTTCTTTTCAGCAGCTGCTGATTTTGTTGTTTTTTGAAAGGGCAAGGTGGCTTTTGCAGGCTTACAAATAAGCAAGAAAATGTATTTTAAAAGGTGAAACAAGATTAAACAGACGAATATCCCTAACAAATGAGCTTATGCTCTCAATTTCATACCCTAGAACTAATTCTAACTATCTAAATTTGCTTATGAAAAACAAGGCTTTTAATCTTTGAAAATGGGATTGACAGATTTAGTCAAAACCAAAATGGTAAGTGTACACTTAACCATTACTCCTTCTACTGCATACTAACTCAAAAACAAGTATCAAATTGGCAATAAAAAGTACTCAACAAAATCTCATAAAAATAAGCTGATAATTATCCCAAAATTCTCACAGATTTAAGCTATGAATAGTTATCTCCTAAAAATTGAATTCTAAATTTCAGCACCTTTGAAAACAGATTAAAACTATCCAATCTAGCTTATCAAACTTGACTTAGTGACCCAAATGGATTTTTGAACCATTTTGCAGTTTATCCCAAACACCCCTTTAATTTTTGAGACAGTAAAATTTAGCTTGATATAAAGATTTTTGATGAACAACCTCTTAATACCAGACCTTAAATAGCTTAATAAGAACTTATTTGGCAACTCAAAGCACAGAAATAAGCAGTTATAATAAGTAAACTAGCAATGGACATATTTTTAGCTATGTAAAGGCAGAGACTAACAGAACAATAACAAAAGAAATTAAAACAAATATGAAGGTTCAAATGACAAGAAACAATGAAAATAAAGATTAGAACAAAGCAGTAAACAAGAACGAATAAGCAGAAACAGGCTCTAATAAGCCATTGCTACAGTAGAATTTAAGAAAAATAGAATTCAGGAACTTACAAGTTCCTTGGGCTTTTCTAACTGAATTCAAGTACCAAAATCACACCTAATGCCTACCAATAAGCTCTACAACCATGGCCATCCTGAATTTACCATGCTCCATTGCCTTGGACAGAAATTTTTTTATTACTTTGAATTTTTTGAAAACAAAAAGTAAAATGCAATTTATAACTCAGAATTTTAACTTGAAAAGTGAACTTTTGTTATAACTTCAAACTGGTACAATGCTTGGAAAAGAGAAATAAGCTGAAATAAACTTAACAACTTAAAATTCGTACAAAATAAAACTGAAAATTAAGATAAAATTTTTATTATGGTTCTTGTGTCTTGGCCCTCTTATTTATAGCAATCTCCATCCTCTTCTAGGGTTTTGGAGAGCATCTTTAAGCCTTCAATTCTTGGGTCTTCCAACTGTATTTCTTTTGTGAATGAAAACACAAGTGTGTTTTTTGTGTTTGTTGTGTGAGTGAATTCCCAAAGTCATCTCAGCCATCCATCATTAATCGTTCTTCTTTAAATCCATGGGAGCCCTTGATCTTGTGAAAATTGTGTGGGATTGCCAACATGGCAATGCTCATGAGAAGTGGGGTTTTAGTGATGGGTGGAAGGTATGATCTGGTGTAAATAGGGGTTGCAGGGT
Source organism: Tanacetum coccineum (assembly GCA_026074375.1). Classification (NCBI taxonomy): domain Eukaryota; kingdom Viridiplantae; phylum Streptophyta; class Magnoliopsida; order Asterales; family Asteraceae; genus Tanacetum; species Tanacetum coccineum. Next base: position 32,853 of record BQNB010029081.1, read on the forward strand.
AAAAGGATAAGGATGGACCCGTGACTATTGATGGGGTTTTGAGCTTTGGGCGGGAAAATTTGTTTTATCAAGGTTGGGGATAACCAGGGGAAAGGTTTGGAGACTTGCCAACTTTGGCCCCTCAAAGATATATGTACCCTTGAAAAACTAGTCCTTGTGGTGTATAAGTATTTAGGACTTGGCAGAATTAGTCCCTGAGGGTTATATGGTTAATTGCAAATGTGGTCCTTGAATGATACAAGTTTAGGGGGTTGGCAGTTTTGCCCCCTAAACTTCTATATGGGCTTATCTTGGGCCGGATGGATTAATAAAAGGTTTTGGGCCTTTTGGGCCCATTTGGTCTTCAATATAACTCTTAGTGGGCTGCCCCGACCCATTAGATGGGTAAAGGAGGCCCATTAAGAATTTTCTTTGGTTTTAGCTTCGGGTTTAACCGTTGACTTTGACTTTGTCGGGGTTGACTTATCTGTTGACTTTTTGACTTTGACTGTTTCTTCACGCTCTTTTCATTCTCGTGCTCGATTTTGTCCTTTTTAGCTTTGTTTTTGTCCTTTTCTTGAATATCCGTTTCCTACACAATACAAATGCAAAACATACAAATACAATGTATTTTTGGTACGTTTTTAGTCATTTAAGTCCGTTTTTAATGGAAAATGGTATGTGTAATTAAGCACATACCAAAAATCCCCCATACTAAGATATTGCCGTGTCCTCACGCAATGTTATGAAGCAAACACTTGAGAAAACCAAGAATCTCAATCCCCCTCGACTAATAACTTTGAAAAGTAGCTAAGTGTTCGTCAAGGAGAAATAAAGAATCAATAGCTTCAAAAAGCCCCGTTTTTACCATTTTTAAATATATACACTAACTACCACTAATATTTTTGTATTTTTCATTTTTCTCATTTTTTTGTACTTTTCTTTATAGTAACTAACTATCTTATTCGACTTTCGTTATTAACAATTGGGATCATTGAATAAGATGCATTTCAATCCTAAAATGCCCCAAAAAGGATAAATTCATCGTTCCCGACTTTTCACTTATTCCAAACCAAGCTTAAAACAAAATCACCGTTAAGTGCAAGTAAAGATGCTAACACTACTCATAATTACAACTTGTAAACTTTTCGCTCTCGACAATTTATAGATTTATGTTAGTGTGCTCAATTCTAGATTACACCATCAAACAACAATTTTAGATAGTTGCATCTTTCAAAAAGTCATTTTTATAAAAGCGATATTTCCAAGAATTAAGACTCGAAGGTTAGATCATCCATGTACGCCCATTTTCTCGATGAATCCCAGCCGAGATCGGCTTAGGTCATCAGGTGTTTGAAGCCCCACAAAGAACCAGAATGTATTCAAAATACTCCAAACTTTGAAATCAAATTTCTTAAGTTTACCGCAAAAACAAACTTCGAAGGAATACAACTCAAAGCACGCAAATTAATGATCTCATCGGTAAGATAATTCCATGTAGTGACCTTTCTTCTCGGAACGTCCCAGCCTCATCAGCTAAGTGCCCAGGTTTTTGACACCCCACAGAGAATACTTAATCGAAATAATCTACCGACGGCAACCGAAACCCTTGAAATCTTAAAGCAATTTAACCTTAGTTCAAAAGGATATATAAGTTTTAGAAAAAGAAATCTTTACTTTATTCATTAAGCAACATAATTATATTTTTGCAACAAATAATTTTTTTTTTGTAATCATAATATATTACCGGTGCCTTTTATCTCGAAGCCACATCGATAGCGAGTCGACAAGAGGTTATTCTACTTATTATGACACCGGCCCCCACCTTATATGAAGACTTCAACATCGGTTGTGAGCCGGCAAGATGAAGTAAACTGACGGAGATATTGATTCTACTTATTATTATTTGCAAAATTTATACGCGGAGTAGAAAAATTTCTTTTTAGAAAACTTAAGTATAATTTTGAACTAAGATTGAATTTAACGTTTCCGAAAGAGCTTCTTTTTTTTAAATGACGATTTCAAGTAAAAACAAAAGAGAGCACGTATTATTAGTCATTTTAAGAACTTTGGGGAGAAAAAGCCACAAGTTACTCTTATGAGCCTTTAAGATTTCCAAATAATACTTGTTTAGCATCCAATTTGTAAATAACACTATCACTTTTCGTTCTTCACGAGGATCCGCGAATGCTTAGTCTAAACGTTAAGGAGCAAGCTAGAGCTCAACATGCTCGATCGGGTCAAAATTTATTCTCATTCTACCCATTAGGAAAGTCAAAATTGTGACAAAACACTTATTTTATTTTTGAAAAATTTTAATTTTTTTAATTTTTTTGGTATTTTTGCAAAAATTTTGGTGGTAAAAACGGGATTACGTGACAACAACGGCTGCAGGCAAAATCAAATCGAAGATTCCCCCATACTAGAACTAAACATCGTCCTCGATGTTTTAAAAGGGGTACCTACGTAAATCTAAGGCCGTTTATTAAGTGTGCCAAAAGATAAAACGTTAGTCGATTAGATTTGGATATTGGATTCCCAAAATGAAGCTAAGGATGTGAAACTCTTGTGGATGAAGGGTAAAATTGCAAGCACGAGAGTCTTCACAATCCAGGAAATCCTGGACATACAACACAAACACGAAACACGGGTAATGGAAGAGGCGAGCCTCCTCACACAAAACACTTATTCATTACTAAATACTACAGATAAGCATGGGTTGCCACCCACGAAGCGACTTGTTTTTGGTTCACCGAGTCACAAGCTCGACTCGATCCCCGCATTCATTGGTCCATGGGGAAAGTCTGGAGATCCGGGACTACCAATTGTAGTACGTCCCCTCCAAAGTAGTGCTTTAAGCGGCGACCATTCACTTTGAAATTTGGCCTGGAGTTTTGGGATAACTCGACAGTGCCATATGGAAAGACTTGGGTTACAGTGAATTCTTTTCAAGCCACGATTGGATACCTCAACTTGCCCACTTGTTTGTGGGTGATACGCGGTGGAGAGATGATGAGTGACTCCGTATTTGAACATGACCTTTGCAAACTGGTCATTGCAAAAATGGGTTCCGCGATCACTTATGATTGTACGAGGGGCACCGAATATGGCAAAGAGAGATTTAAGGAATTTGCAAACAACTCGGGCGTCGTTGGTGGGGAGAGCTTTCGTTTCAACCCATTTTGACAAGTAATCGACGGCCACAAGTATATATTTATTCCCTCTTGAAGACGGGAACTGCCCCATGAAGTCAATGCCCCAAACATCAAAGATTTCACAAACTTGGATGGAATTTTGAGGCATCTCATCACGTTGTGAAAATTTTCCTTGACGCTGGCACGAGTCGCAGTTTTTAACCAACTCGTGGGCATCTTTGTAAATCGTAGGCCAGAAGAAATCGACATCAAAAACCTTTTTGGCAGTGAGATTTGCACCATGATGTCCCCCCATGGGTCCATTGTGGCAGGCTTTGAGGATGTCGAAAGCTTCCTTGCCATGCACAGACCGCCAGATCACTTGATCCGCACATATCTTAAACAAGAAGGGGTCGTCCTAAAAGTAGTGTTTGACGTCTTTGAAAAACTTTCTTTTCTACTGAGACGACATCCCTTTGATCACAAAATTCCCCGCATGGTAGTTTGCAAAATCGGCAAACCATGGGGCATTATCATCACCAATCACAACATCGGAAGATGGAGTGGGATTATATCTTAATGCATCGATCTTAGCAATAAGAAGATTGACACCCAACAATTTTTCACGAAGGATATCGTCTTTGATTGTTAGAAGAATATCATCATCAATCCTTCTAACTTCCGAGACAACAATCTCCGCCACTTCTAAGCTGACGATCTCAGCATCGAGAGGTGATGCATCGACATAATCGATATCCTCACCGTAGGGAGAATCGTTATCACTTAAAGAATTATCATCGTTGGAATCGACAACAATCTCAGAATGTTCATTGAGAGCATTAAGAGGGGTGGTATTTTCACAAAGAGGCGCATCACACATTTTGTCAGGAATACCCTCGGACTCACTTGGGATTTGGACAAGGTCCTTGACACTACACTTTATTACTTTGTCTGATTCCGTTGCCGGAACAGTCTCAAGATGCTCGTCCCCCATACTTAGAGAGTTATCGGATTCCTTGATTGGTAAGACGGGTGTGATTGCAATGGTATAGTCCTCGTCATTATCATAGCAAATGGGAATCTTCCAATATCGATCTTTAGCCGCTTGATCTTCCGCAATTCGCTTTTCTTCTTCTTTCTTTTGCATAACTTGACCAACCGATTCACATATAGTTGTCATTTGCTTCGTAAGCTTGTTTTGAGAATTTAAAGACTCATTTTGAGAATTGAAGATTGGATGATTGACGGTATATTGCGGGGGTTGAAGTTGGTCAAAACCGAAAGAATTAGAATCATAGCAAGGATTTTGCTCATGATAATAGTCTTTATTCATCGGTTGACATTGGTAGGTTTCATGAGGGCCCCAGCAATTTTCACAACAAAGTCTTTGTTGTTGAAAACTTGGTAAAGTTTATGGGAACTCATCATAGCCTTGCGGTGTACAATAGTGACAATAACGAGCATCGTTCCCGCAAAACTTACACAAGATTGGTTCATAGTGTGTGGGGTGGTTGGAAAAATTTTGAGAATCGTTAGAAGAATACGGAGTTGAAAAATTGTTTGGTGTTCTATTTCCAATCGTACAATAAAAACAAACTCCATTGTATTCATTACAACCACATTTTTGGCATGTACCAAGAAGACATTGTTGTTGCAAACTTTGCAAGTTTTGTAGGGGCTCACCAATGGTTTGATTGTTGCATGGTTCCGGATTAGAGATAATCGGAACTTTCGGAGGACAATTATAACCGTAATGAGCACCTTTCCCACAAGACTTACAAGTGCATCGTCGACAAAAGATTTCATCTAACGAATCACCGCACTCGTGACAACAATGGTCAATCTGTGGAGGACTTGGTGAAGACTTTTCACCGGGGTCCTGTTTGACAACGAATGGCTCTTGAGGTTCATTAACAACATTAGTTTTGTTATTGGATGACTCGAAAGTGTCTTGGAAGTCTTGGAAAACTTCCTCCAATTTCTTTCGTATTGGAGAACATTGTCGACAATATAGACCTTCAACCAGGTTTCCACACTTGGGACAATTAGGGGGTTGTTGAGACAAGTCGGGTGTTTTATTAGAATCAATAACAAACTTGTCTACGAAACACCCTTTAGAACATCCACATGATTTGTTGTACCAAGCTCCACATGACGAACATTCTTTAAACGTGAAAACATGATTCAAATGATGATCGAATGATGCCATAAGAAATAAACATAGAGGGTTAAGAAAAGAATTAAATGGATAGGAAGAAAAAGAAGATTATTTTTGGGTTTAAAATAATACATAAAGAAAAGAAATAAAATATTTTTGGATTTTGATTTTTTATTTTTTTATTTTTTTTTAGTTTTAACAATTTATTCACAATTTATTTTAACGGACAACGATATAGACAACTTAAACCAAATAATCAACGTACTTCACGGTAGCTCTTAAAAAGAAAAAAGCACAGGTGAGCGGAGGAGAAGGAAAGCACGGTGCTTTTAAGAACCTCTCCTTTAGGGTCGTAGTTCGTTGGAACGACCCGCCTTATACCCACTTTATAGTTTGTTTAACTTTTCAAGGTGAGCCGTACCTCGTAAGTGACACAAATGGTAAGTTTTTGATCTTTGGTTCGGGAACTTATTATGATAATACCTCAGTTGAAGGTATTATTTTGATTGGTGTTCTTTTACCAAATTGATTTTTATTGATAAATAAGGACAATGTTTTTATATTTTTGATTTTTTAATTTTTTTTGGTACTTTCAATACTTTAGGAAAAGTATTTTTGGTATTTTTAATTACTTGATATTCACAAAAATTAGAAAATAAAATATTTTTTTTCCAAATGGAGAGAGGCATTAGGTTGATGCTTGCACCGAGATCGGCTAAGGCTAAGCATTCATTCACTTCGTAAAATCAAACTATATTAAGAATCTACGTGGGTCTCCAAGTTTTTCGGAAACTTTTCTAGGGATAACCTCGCATAAGATTCTCATTTACTGGTGTCTTTGTCAACTAATAATTGTAACACCCCCACAATGGGTCGCAGCGAATGAAAGTATCCGGTGCATGTTACTTCCAAGATCAACAGCACAAAGATACTAACAATAAAACACACAAAAGTCTTTTAAACTGATACATGGAATATAAAGATATATTACAAAAGCTTAAAGCTTTACTTGTTACTTGTTTCATATTACACATGACAACATATATTTCCCAAAACATGATACACATAAGTCTTAACTGTACAATCCAAAACATTATCCAATGCATCCTTGGCATCTCGTGCCTAATGACCTCCTGAAAACATTGCTTAAAACATCAACAAAATTGTTGGTGAATTCATAGGTTAATGTATTTAAATTATGCAGGACCGCAAGACTTTCACGTGATGTTTACAACATATGCCAACAATCACAAAACCAGATTATTGTTGCACTAAGCTCATGACACCGAAGCTCAACCTATATTTGGCTAATTAGACATATATGCCCTACAGAAGTTTTAACCCGCAACATCCAGGTCCGACATGGTCAACGATCGTTCCTAGTGATAGCTAATCAACCAAACGGGGAGTTTAATCCCAAAGATCTAATTATATCATTCTGCGCTCACATAATGTAATTCACAACTACATCTATGCAATTAACAGTTCATGAATAATGGGCTCAGGAGGGTTATCGCTACTTAGGCAACACATAATCAATATACTTTCAACACTTGCGTCCAATTTATAAAACAAAGCATGTTCTCACCCCAAATAATAATAAATCAAAAAACGTAGAAAAGTTTTGCAAAGAATCACCTTGAGTACAGAGTTAAGCTCAATTAATCTCAGATAAAACGTCACACAAGACGATAAACGCACCCTTATTTAAATTAAGGCTGTATAGTACTGAGTACTAAATAAACATCGAATATAATCATATATAGTACATCATACTATCGTTCGGGCTATCATAATTAAAGAGGTCATGACATGACGTACGAGGAGTTTAGGACCCTTTAAATCGTAAATCCAACAACTCGTCGATACGCCATCCGAAGAGGCCTCATTATGAAACTCCCTAGTATTATAGCACTTTGATAACCACTCAATATTCTATATAGCATAATATCACCAGACAAATCGTTTAGTAAAATAATATTTATAAAGTGAAAACGTTTATAAATTACTTTTCGTAAAATGACCTATTTGGTCGGTTTTAAGCCCGGTTGCCCCGCGTTTCCTTACGTCCAAGTCTTCGTATAAGACGAGCGAATCAAAATATTACAAATTTTCAAGTTTTTAAGATTCTGCGATGAAAAGTAAATTAATGTTACATGACAGCTCATTTGTCGTTTTAGGCTTTAATTAAGCGTAAACTTAGTAATCGAAATAACTTATTCGTTTTTAACTCCGATTTTATGATTCTTTCGAGTACGTTTTTGTTTTATTAAAAGGTATTATATTTTAAAATATAAATTCACTGAAGAAAAGGATTTTTACTGTTCATGAGTTTATAAAATTACTTTTATAAACTTTAATTATCGAAAATGTTCGTAATTTACTCAGTTATAGTTCCGTTTTGTAATGATTTCTTGCGTGTACGATCTCGTAAATCAAAAGTTATATCAAATTTTAGATGTTTTTAAACTCAAAGTTGCTGTAATGAATAGTAACTTTTATAAAAAATAAGTATTTATAGTTCTTAAACACGTTTTTTAACTATCTTTTCGTTATAGATCGGTTTTTCAAGTTTCTTAACATTATGGAATCGACAAGAGCGTATTATTTTTTATAAAACATCATAACCTACTGTCCATTAAATTTCGAATTTGGACAGCCCCTAAGTTTTTCAAGTAAGTTTCTTATAAAAAGCCATGTTTATGTATTAATTACTTAGTAGTTTACTATAACATCTCTTAAAAACATATTTAACACATGTTTACTTAAAATAATATCTTAATATCATCCCTTAGTTCCTTATAATTTCATGGGTACAAGTTCAACCCTTTTAACTTTCATTATGTATCACATGTGAAGTTTTAAGAAAACATATAAAACCTAATTTGCCTTAAACATGTTATTACTTAATCCCCATAAGTTTAACATACTTTTATATTTACATCCATGATTATTTTAAAAAATTAGGACATGAGAATAAGTGTATAAATTGGATAAACTCAAATAAAAATCCATTTAATACATTTAAAAAGTCATTTAGTGGTGATTATGGCTATATTTAACATGTAATACATAATAATCTAAGAAAGAAAAGTATAAAAAGGATTTAAGAAAACGCTTAGTAATGATGTAAGAGATGTGAAATAAGTTAGAAACCCGTGTTTAGATTCAAAATAAAGCTTCCAACTTATAACCCAAGATTAGGTTTACAAAACCCTAATCATTCCTATTTCTTCTTATACTAGACAAAATAAACCAATGCTCCACACCTTAGGAATACCTTAAGATGTTGTGTATGTGATTAATAAACTTAGAAAATCAAGTTATATATTTTTGTTTGGTGCTTAATTTTGCCGTGAGTTTTTGTAGAAGAAAAGGAAGAAAGAAAAGAATTTTGTAAGTTAGAAGAGTATGAACTATGCTCATGCATGCATGGCTATTTATAGTATAAATATCTTCTTAACTTAACCATGGTTACTTTCTAACTCTAGTTAAGTTAAACTAGACAAGTTGGTAAAAGGTGTAAGAGTACCTTTTACTGTAAAATCTAATATATGTATACTACATGATAAACTCTTGTCCTCATTCTCAAAATTTTCGGGCAAATATGTATATATATAATGTATATAATTATTTTGAGTAATTGGTATAATCGAGGTTATACGTTTAGGCGCAGTTAGGTTTTATAGAACTTCCGGTAATCCTAAACGTATTTTATTATGAAACGTAAGAATTTTTACGTAGCTAATAAAAAAAGATGAACAAAGTTTATTTTATTATCCTCATAATAATCATATAACAAGCTTTCTAGATGCAAACATTATAATCGTTTAATGCCCTTTACATTGTATGATCATTGTTCAGTTTACGCGATTTTAACTTAAAGTCTTACGGTTTTAGAGTAAACGCGAAAACCCTAAAATAAATTATGAATTACATAATGTCTTCATAAGACCTAAAATACGAGGTGTTATAGTCTCCCCCCGTTAAACGAGCCTTGTCCTCAAGGCTTATCACACAGCGCTTGACGACGGTGCAGTCTTGGTGAAGAGGTGTGGATATTTCTTCTTGAATTGATCTTCACGTTCCCATGTAAATTCAGGACCTCTCTTGGAGTCCATCAACCTTGACTAAGTGTGATATCGGCTTCGCTTCAACCGTTTAAACTTCACGATCCTGTGATCTCTATAGGCTCCCACGAAAACTGAAGCTTGTCATCAAAATGAAGTTCCCATCCACGAAGGGGGGGGGGGGGGGGCAAAAGTTCGTACGGCATCACTTCTTTAAAGTGGACACGTGAAATGTATTATGAACTCTGCTCAGCCTCTTCAAGACACGAGCTTTATTCTACGTCTCCAACCCTTTTTATTACCTTGAAAGGTCCAACAAACCTGGGATTTAATTTCCCTCGTTTGCCAAAACGTACAACCCCTTTCCAAGGCGAAAACCTTGAGCATCACTATCTCCAACCTCAAACCCATCGGCTTACGTCTTCAAATCAGCGTAGCTCTTTTGTCTATCACGAGCAGCTTGCATCCCATGGTTGTAACTTGAATGAATTCTCTCAGACGTCTCTTTACTATCACAGACCGGTGAGTTGAACTTCTCCACCACAGCCCAACAAACAGTCGAACGACATTTTTCTAACCGTAAAAGTCCTCAAAGTCAGCCTTAATGCTAGCGTGATAACTGTTATTGTATGAAAACACGACCATGGCAAATGTTTTTTAACCCAACCATTCCCAGAAGAGCGATCACACAAGCTCTAATCATATCTTCGAGAGTTTGAATGCGTTCTCTCGCTTTGTCCGTCAGTTCGGATATATCCGTAAGTCATATCAAAACTAGTACCCAAATCTTTCGAGTGACCTCCAAAATTTGATGCGAACCTAGGATCACGATCACAGAATAATTGAGACCGTTATCCCATGCCTGATACTACTTCTTCAGGTACAATCTTGCTAGTTTCTCCAAAGGGTCAGTATTCTTTCATGAGGTATAAAGATTTGCTTGACTTGTAAGACGTCAACGATTACCCAAATGGTGTCATACCCTTGTAGATGACCAAGGACGCTTGTGACAAAAATCCAATCGTTGATATTGTCCCACTTTCCATTGAGGATATCTCGGTTGACCAACAAACCCCATTGTCTCAGATGTTCGGACAGTTACCTTACACAGGTCAAGCACTTGCTAACATATGTAGCGATATCATGCTCTTAATGGCCACCAAAAAAGCCTTCTTTACGTCTTGGAACATTTTTTCTCGGAACCTGAATGGGAAGAAAACTTCGATTTGTGGACTCGTGTCATGAATCACAGTCCGCAAATCGCCATAACAAGTAACCAACTCCGTCCATTTAATCAAAGGTTCCATCCGTACGAGGTTCCAACTTTCTTTCTCAATGCCTCTGGATATTTACATTTTCAATCAGCATACCCCAACATCCTCACTCTTGATGTATTTTCTGGTTTCCGGTGCTTCAGTCTGAGCATTAAGCTTTGCTTAGGAAGATCCAAGCCAAGAGTCTATGACTAAAGCTCGAACTCATTAACGGTGGTACCCGTAGTTCTTTCCAGCTCAAAGCCTCAGCAACACATTTGCCTTCCCTGGTGATAACGAAATATTCGCAAACGTAATCACTCCAGTAATACTAACCAATGGGCGTTGTCTCATGATCAATTCCTTCTGATTAAGAATATGCTGTAAACTCTTCTGATCAGTGAACACCGTACACTTGGTACCATACAGATAGGTCTCCAAATCTCATAGCAAACACTACAGCTCCCAAGTACCAGATCATTATTATATAGTTTTTCTCATGATCTTTAACGTCGTGACATTAAGAAACCACCTTTACTCTTGCATCAACACCATCGCCCAAACCTTCTTGAAGCATCGCAGTAAACATAAAATCTTCACTTCCTTCGGGTAAAGCCAGAATTGGTGCACTACCAACTACTGCTTTAATAACTGGAACGCAGCCTCTTGTTTATCACCACCACTCAACTTGACCTTCTTTTGCTTGAGCTTCCGTCATTGGCTAGCAATCTTTGTAAAACCTTCAATGAATCGCCGATAATACCCAGCAAGACCTAAAACTAACGAATCTCCGTTGTGTCTTAGGAGATGCCCAATCTTTTACGGATTCGATCTTGGCTGCTCTACGTGACTGCCTTATTATCACACTTGACCCGAGGAACTGTACTTTGGGAACCAAAATTCACAAACTTGAAAATTTGCATACAACTCCCTCTTTCTTCAACAACTCCAAAATTATCATCAGAGCTCTTCGGCTCTTGCTTGCTCTTTGGAATAGATCAAAATATCGTCAATAGAAAAAGACAATCACGAATTTGTCCAGATAAGGTTTGCACACTCGGTACAATGAGGTCCATAAACAAAGCAGAGTGCTTGGTCAAACCAAAACGGCATGACTTTGGAATTCGAATGACCATAACGAGTTCAGAAGGCAGTCGGTTAGATGTCTTCTTCTGAACCTTCAATTGGTGATAACCTGACTTAGGGTCGACTCTCCGAGTAGACACTCGACCCTTGAAGTGGGGGGGGGGGGGGGGGGGGGGGGGGGGGGGGGGGGGGGGGGGGGGGGGGGGGGGGGGGGGGGGGGGGGGGGGGGGGGGGGGGGGGGGGGGGGGGGGGGGGGGGGGGGGGGGGGGGGGGGGGGGGGGGGGGGGGGGGGGGGGGTGGTCAAATAGGGGAGTCATCAATACCCTTGGTAGTGGATAACGGTCTTCACCCGTTAGTTTTGTTAGTTTCCCCGATAATCTGTGCACATCCGCAACGATCCATCTTCTTCTTGACGAATAAACTGGAGCACCCCATGGTGAGGAACTAGTCTTATAAAGACTTTGTCGGAAAGCCTGTCGTTGATCCCCAATTCTTTCATTTCTGATGGGGCCAATCGATAATAGTGCCCGTAGCTACAGGTGCGCTCAGGTACTAGAACGATAGAAAATTCCACTTGTCTGGTAGGTGTAAGCCTGCAAGTCCTCGGAAATACTCTGGGAATTTTTTGACGATCGGTACATCCTTGAAGTTGCTTCTTTTTCGATGCTCCAGTCTCCCTTGACGGTAATATGTGCCAAAAGACGTACATCCTTGTAGCACATACTTCGGCCTTGGTGGCACAAGATGATAGTTTAATCGTCACCGCCGATTATTTCTACTTCCTGTCTCCCATGGAAAAATTAAGATTTCGCTCCAAAATGAATACGAATGATCTTCTTAGCACAGTCAATAACGGCCTGTATTTCGTCACCGGTCCATCCAATTATGACGTCATAAGTACCCATTCACACATTAAGATTCGACGTAAACGGCAGGATCAGAAAAATTAACGTGCATCCCAGTAATACCATATTTAACCCAAATTATGCTACATCACTAATTCAACGTTATAAACCATGATCTAATGTAGGTGGGGCTAAATTATCAAAGTACTAAATTGGATAGATACGAAACTTCGTATCTGCACCATATCAAATAAAAGAAGCACAACGGTTATTTAGGAGAAACGTACCCGTCACAACGTTGTGTCTGGGGTTTTGCCCTGCGACTCCCACTGGCATAAGCCCTGGCACACCGCTACATTTCCCTGATTCTTGGTCTTCACTGGGGCAGTTGCTCCTGAAGGGCCTGGAGTCCCACACTCAAAGCAAACAATGGAATTTAGTATTTGCCCCTTGGGCCTCTTGGGTGTTTTGTTGTTACGGTTGTTGTATTAAATTGGTTAATGCGGTTGTTGTTGTTTGAAGTCCGCAGTCCGGGCTCCTACATTCCCTTGTCCAGTGACCCAAGTTTTTCCTGCATTTATTGCATTTTGGTGTACAAGGACCGGAGATTTTGATGAAAGTTACACTTGGGACATCGAGGTTATAGTCCCTTCATACGTTTCCTAGTCACCATTCCCATGCAAGCATATCCCTGCCTGTATTCTGCCTTTTGTTCTGCTGGTAGGTTTGGTTATTTCGAGGAGTGTCTTCCAACTTCCTCTTGTTTTCAGCCAAAGTGTTAATCCTCCTTTCCATCAAGCCAGTTGCCATCTCAATAGCCTCCTGCATGGGCTTTGCTTCGATGCCACAACACTTAGTAAATCTGGTCGGTGCCATCCCACCGACATATCTTTAATTTGTCACTACTCAGGGAACGTGCCTGTCACTCAGCAATGCTACTCCTGGAATCGTTGGTGGTAGGCTACCACATCGTGCCTTGTACCATTTAGGTTCCACATACTCTGTCCAATTTCTTGATCTCATTCCATGGACAATATTTATTTGTCACTTCTGTTTCAAGTCAGACCACTCATCGCAACGCAACATCATTAGTCACTGTCCTAGCATGTGAGTTTCCACCATTAGAGCAGTTCCCATTAGAGTACAATTGGCAAACATCACTTATTCCCTGTTCAAATACTTATTGCGGAATAACATTTTCCATCCTCTCAAACCACTGGGTCAAGTTGACCACTTCTTTTGTACCCCTGAAGAATACGGGTTGACATTTCATGAAGTTCTTGATAGGTGCACTCCCGCCACATGCGTTCATTCCTTCTTGCACCAATTCCTGAGGGTATGGCAGATCGTCGCCATCGGGTTGCAATACGTGCTTCTAAAACAGCATTGACACCTCGACGATCATGGCCTGAGTTGGCACTGGTGACCGAGGGTGTAGTAGGGGTCCTGTGACAGGTGGTGGAGTTGTAGTAACTGGAGGGGAGTTGCGTGACTGTCCTTGAGCCTCGTGGTTCATGTGGCTTCCTCTGGGGCCGATTTTCTTAAATCACAAAAAGACAAACACCCGTAGATTTCAAAAATCTTAATCATAACCCGATGTATACATAATGAATAAAACAATCACAACACAAGGGAAATATACAACAGTATTGAACATTAACAAATCGACATTCATTCACAATAAAACTCGATATTCATATAAAGACATAAACAACTTTCATAAATTACTTGAGAAAAAAAACAAGATTGGTTTTATATACAAACGATCATAACAACTAGTTTACAAGACAAAATAACCAAAAGCCATCACTATCCGAATATACTCGTAATACTTAGTAGTCTGGAACAAAGTAGCCGATAAATGAACTAAAGATCTACAGATTAGCTAATAAAAACAAATATCTATCCAGCCTGCTACTGGGAACAAACCATAATACTATAACAGACTGTACAATAGCTAACAATCATAATCCGTCTAAGTAATACTACCGGCCTCCTCTGGTAGCTCCTGGCTCGTGCAGGAACCTTAGCAGTCCCTGCTGTTCTCTGTAACTCGGTCATTCTGAGCCCTGAGGCTCTTCACTATCTTCAGGGTCTCTACTAACTTCCTCTTCTCCATAGTCTGCTTTGCAGCAGCTCTGAAATCACTGTCTGTCTCCTCTGGTCCAGCTGCACTTACTCAACGATCTCAGGACTGCTGAACCATGACCAGTAGACTGAAGGAATACCCTCGGAATGCGTCTGGTCACAAGCATCCATCGACTGTGCCCAAGCGGCACGTGATAATCTGGCCTCTTCCTCCATCAGAACGGCTGTACGTCTGTGGAAGGGACTATCACTCTCCAACATGTTGACTCGGGCTCTAAGTAGAGCTCGGTCATACCGTGCATCATCCAGCTGAGAATAAAATGAATCTCATCCGTCCTCGTCACATAAATGATAACTCAATAGAACTCTCTGTTGTCCCCTCTAGTGTGGTCTGTGCAATCTCCTGGATGGATCCAAGCAAGATCATCCCAAGTTATCCCTAATACCAAAGCCTAACACCTCTAGACATCCTGCGACCTGAGCGGCTCTAACGATCAGCAAATCCATAAGGTCTGCCCTAGCTGTGGTAGGTCCAACCCGCCTAGCAGTACCAGCTGCCGAACTCTCCCCGACCTCGTATCCAGGACCAGGAGTAGTACGACACAGCCTCTTACGAAGCGGTAACCACATCTTATGTATCTCAGTAACATGAATCGAGATGGTAAAGCGCATCCTCCGTCTAATCCCAGCAGCTCGGATCCAGAATCCCACACATAAGTAGGGCTAATGGTGTGGTGTATAGGTAACTGGTGGAGAGGTATATGCGGAATTGGTGATAATATGGAGAGAGAGGGTGATGTGTGGAGTAGGGTAAGCTAATCTCCTCAGAAACTTCCTCGTTAAGAGAAAACGTTGGCGCCTGGGGTACGGATAGACATCCTAGGCCGTAAACGCGATAACAAGGTATGGGTCCTGGTCAGCTGCATAAGCAACATGCAGGATCAGCAAGGATCAAAGTTCTCATCAACATCATCTCCTCTGTCAGCTCGATAAGTCGCTAGATCCTCCTCAGGATCCTCCCTCGTCATACGCCTCTAGGTCCTCCTCAGAGGTCGTGACCTCTGGTATATACCCTGGAGTTCTGATGATTAGGTAGTCAGCGGCAGGCATTGGCTGCTCCTCAGCGTAATACCTCATCGTCAACCGGTAAGAACTCGTGTAGACAGGCTTCTGAACAAAAGGTACATAGATAGGTGAAGGTGGTAGGCCAGCCTCAGGCTCCACAAAGGCCGTCCGTAATCTGGTGATGGTGACCCTCTTAAATAGGTACCTCGACTCTAGGTGACCATGTATAAATCGTACCTCAAGATAGAGATGTGTATGTAACCGTAAGAGTGCTCAGAAACTACATGACGTATCTGAAATCAAAAATTAGCTAATATAAGTATATATAATATAAACTATATCCTGTTAAATACGAAGTATATAAAAAACAACGTAATCAATAATTCATGCAAATATCCAAACCGCTAATGCAATAAATTGTATGTGAATTACCCCAGCAAAACCCTTCTGTAATGTATGCAAAGTTTGAAAATGGTTATAGTCCACAAAAACATTTTGACCTGGTTCACTATAACCTTGGCTTCTTGATACCATCTTGTAACACCCCCAAAAATGGGTCGCAGCGGAATAAGTATCCGGTGCATGTTACTTCAAGATCACAGCACAAATATATACAAGAACGACACAAAAGTCGTTTAAAACTGATACCTGGAATTTAAAAGGATATATAACAAAAGCTTAATACTTTACTTGTTCTTTGTTTCATATTACAACAAGACAACATATATTTGCCCAAAACATGATACCCATAAGTCTTTAACTGTACAATCCAAAACATTATCCAATAGCATCCTTAGCGATCTCGTCCTAAAGACCTCCAAAAACATGCTTTAAAACATCAACAAAATGTTGGTGAATTCATAGGTTAATGTATTTAAATTATGCAGGACCGCAAGACTTTCACGTGATGTTTACAACATATGCAACAATCACAAACCAGATTATTTTGCACTAAGCTCATGACACCAGGAAGCTTCAACCTATATTTCTATTTTAGCAGTTAATTGCCGTACAGATGTTGTAACCCTGCAACATTACAAGTCCGATCATGGTCAACTTTCGTTCCTAGTATATCTAATCACCCAAACGGGAGGTTTAATCCCAATAGATATATTTATATCATTCGCGCTCACCATAATGTAATTCACAACTACATCTATGCAATTACAGTCTTGAATAATGAGGCTCAGGAGGGTTATCGCTACTTAGGCAACACTTAATCAATATACTTTTCAACACTTGCGTCCAATTTATAAAACAAAGCATGTCTTCCCCCCAAATTAATAATAATCAGAATAACTGTAAAAAGTGGGGCTATTAACTCAACCTTGGGGGGGGTACGCAGATAGCTCAATTTAATCACAGATAAAACGTCACACAAGACGATAAACCACCTATTTAAATTAAGGCGTATAAAGTACTGAGTACTTAAATTAACATCGAGATATAAACTTATAGTTGTTACATCATACTAATCGATCGGGCTATTAAAAATAAAGAGTCATGACAAAGACGAACGAGGCTTTATGGACACTTTAAATCGTAAATCCAACAACTCATCGATACGCCATCCGAAAGAGGCCTCATTATGAAACCCTAGTAATATAGCACTTAAGGATAACCACTCAATATACTAAATAGCATAATCCCCGACTAATCCTGTTTTAGAAAAAAATATTATAAATTGGAAAACGATTATAAAATACGTTTCGAAAAAATGACTAGTTGGTCGTTTAAGCCCGTGCCGGCGTTTCTTACGTTTTTTAGTATAAATAGGGCCATTGTAACCCAAGAAAAGAGTAGTGTTTTTTTATCTAGTTCTTAGTTAAATTTCAGCTTATTTTTATGCAATTTTATTTTTCCAAGTCTTGTAACTTTAATTTTTGTCTTAATGCAAATTTGGAGTTTTTAAATCAATTCTTGATTCTCTGTATTTCCTTGGTTAAAAGCTTTACTTAATATATTTGAAGTCTTATAAAATCATATAAGTCATTTGTCTTAACTCAAATACTAAGAATTTAAGTAAAGTCACAAAAAGGGTCCACACTCAAATATACCACAGCTTATGGATGATAAGCCAGTTCTGGATGGGCTTATGGACTCTCACTAGCTTGTTTTATACAAGCTAAAGCTTGTAGACTCTTTGTTTAACCCTGTTTTGAGCAAGGGAGTTGTAAGTTTTTATTTTTCTTATTTTGCTTATTTACTGTAGAACTGCTTATTAGTGCTTGTTTGTTACTTATATTTGCTTATTTATGCTTTATTACGATGTTTGGTGCTTAGCTTGCTTAGTTGTTAGTTTAAAAGTGACTTGTGCACATTTCTTAGTTAGTACTGTTAGTTATGAGTTAAAACTGTTAGACTGATTTAGCTTATTTAAGTGCTTATTATTGATTAAAACCTGCTTATAAGTGCCTTATTTTGTTATTTGATAATTTGTTTTTAACAAATTAGGATCAAATCAGCTTGAATTAAGAAGAAAAAATGGTTTTTGAAAACTTTAAGGGGTATTTTCAACTAGCAGTACTAACTCTAAGTTAGTGCTGGTAGTTAATACTGTTAGTACTGTTAGTTTATTTTAGCTTATCAGCTTATTGTTTCTGCTTATTTAAGATTTGCTTAGTTTTTTAGAGTAGATTAAGCCATTTTCATTTACTGTCTTTAGTAGAGATTATTTAAGCTTGTTTGCCTTTTCAAAGTAATTTCAAGAGTTTATCAGTTTTAGTTTTTTTAGCTTATTCGCCATTCTAGTTTATTCTATTTGCTTATTCTTATGCCTGAGTGCTTATTAGGGATAGTTAAATATCTGTTTTAGCTTATTTGCTTATTTCTTGTTTCATTGTGTTTTGTTAAAGCTAGCAGTATTAACTCTAAGCTAGCAGTACTAACTCCAAGTTAGTACTGTTAGTTAAAACTGTTAGTACTGTTGTTAGTACTGCTGAGTTTCTCATGCTTAACTTAGTTTAATTGCTTGCTGAATTTGCTTATTTAGAGTTAGTCTAGCTTATTTGGTTTGTCTTAAGCTTATTTGAGCTTATTTGTGTCTTAGTATAAAAGTTTTTAGTGTTTTTACCATTCCTAGCCTTTATGCCAGCTCTAGCTTATTTACCTTGCTTATCTTTTCGTGCATTTGCTTATTAGGTTTAGTGCCCAATCATATCCTTGTCATATTCAAACATCGATTATCAATTCGTCATTTGATTTTCCATTCAAGCCTCGTTGGGACATAACGACCCGGAAACACTCTATACTACTTCCGGTTTCATTGATTTTGTGGATCCTGATCCTTGATATATATTTATATTTATTTATATTTATTTATATATAAAAAGGAGTAAGAATTCGTGAGTCAGTCTCCCTAAGATTAGGGGAACCCGAGGATCGGCGACGTAATCAACGACCACGAAATCGGCCAGAAAGAAGAACGTTCCAACTTTCATGAAAACATCCTCGGCGATGCCGGTTGGAGTAGAAATCGTTCGGTCGGCAAGTTCAAGTATCATTCGGGTTTTGGTCAAAGCTGGGAGATTTAGTTCTTTCCAAATGGAGAGAGGCATTAGGTTGATGCTTGCACCGAGATCGGCCAAGGCTAAGCATTCATTCATCTCCGGAAAATCACACGGTATAAGAAATCTACCGGGGTCTCTAAGTTTTTCAGGAAACTTTTTGAGGATAACCGCCGAGCAATTCTCATTCACCGGTGTCTTGGTCAACTCAAGTATCTTATCTTTGTTATTGAGGAGTTTTCTAAACATTGGTGCAAATTTGGGCATGTGTATGAGAGCGTCCGCGAAACTTAGCTCGAAATGGAGATTCCGAAAAATCTCCATAAATTTTGAAGCTAGAAGATCGTCTTTTTCACGGAGCTTCTCTTTGTTGGCCCTTGAAGGATAAGGCAATGTTGGTTTAGTTTTTGAAGCAACAACGGGCTCACCAATTTGGTCATTAATTTGGACCACCGGAGTTTGGATGTTTTCGGTGATTGGTTGCACCGTATCCTTTGTCACCTCGATTTTATTTTCCATCTCCTCAGGAAGAGAAGAAATCAAAGGAGGAATTTGAGGTCCATTATAGGAAATACCACTTTGGGTGGTGATTGCTTTCACATCACCTTTTAGGTTAGCAATGGTGTTGCTAGGAAAAGAACCCAAGCCCGAAGTAGAAGCGGTATTACTTTTCATGAATTTGGTAAGCAGGTCCGTTATATTAGTCATTTGGCTTTGCATGTTTTGCATCACCGCATTGTTAGCTTTGACGTAGCTTTCAAAATCAGCCTTTAACACACCATGTGCCTGAGGAGCTGGAGCCTGGTAAGACGGAGCTTGGTAAGCTGGTGGTTGATTAACCGGGGGTCGAAAAATTGGGCCCTAGTTGTAGTTATTCCCCCGATAACGGTTCTGATTATTTCCTTGGTTTTGTTAAACGGGAGGAAAACCGGGAGGTCGAACTTGATTTGCAATCATCGGAGGTCGGTAACCGGTATTTCCTTGGTTGTAGTTAACTGCGGCGGCTTGTGACACATACTCTTGAATATTGTCACGATAAACGTTGCCATCGGTGGCGGGACAATTTTGGTGAGAATGAGCACCACCATAAGTTACACAACTTTCCTCGACCGCTTTTACGGAAGCGGGAGCTTGGGATTGGTTTTTCTTATCAAGAAGCAATGCTTTCACCATGTCTTTAAGTTCAGCAACATCGGGTGAAATACCAGGGGTTGAAGAGCTCGTACTTACTTTGGCAACAATGGCCTTGCTTCGTGATTGACGAACTTTGGACTTGCTCTCGATGATTTTAGGCATTCTCGAGGCATTTTATCCAGAAAGTTACCACCCGCGACGGAGTTCAATGAATCTTGATCATTCGAGTTCAAGGCATTATAGAATGTATCGAGTTGATGCAATTCCGAAAACCCATGATGCGGGCATGCCCGAAGAAGATCATTGAATCGGTCCCATGCTTCATAAAATGATTCGTCAAATCTTTGTTGAAACCTTGTGATTTCATTACGAAGATTTGTCGTCTTGGAGGGAGGAAAAAATTGGTTGATGAATTTTGAAACAAGATCATCCCAAGTTAAAATCGATCGAGGGGGTTCTTTTTCAAGCCAAATCTGGGCTGCCCCCTCGAGGGAAAATGGGAAAAGCATAAGCTTAACCGACGTACTCGGGACGTTTGGGAACTTCATCGTAGAAGTGATCTTGTTGAAATATCGAATGTGAGCATGCGGGTCCTCCTTGTCATGTCCAAAAAATTGTTTATTTTGAACAAGAGTAAGCAAACTATGCTTGAGCTAAAAATTGTCCGTGGTGATTGCAAGAACAACGATTGCATCCTCGTAACCCTCGGTGGGTGCTTGGAGCATTTCCGCCATAGTATGATTATCGGCCATCGTAACTACGTGAGGATTGGGAGGTTCTTGATTATTATTAGGTTTCTTAAGATCAAATGGTTCAACAAAAGTTGGTGTGACTTGTTGTTGTCTAAGGGATTGAGAACGAGTGCGCATGCACTAAATTAAGAAAATTTATACTATTTTTTTGGTTTTTCAATAATCTATTCACAATTTATTTTAAGGGACAACAAGATAGGACAACTTCAACCACTAATCAAACTTACTTCACGGTAGCTCTCCAAATGAAAAACGCACAAGCGAGCGGAGGAGTAGGAAAGCGCGAAGCTATTAAAATCCTTTCTCCTTTCGGGTCATAGTTCCTCGGAACAACCCTCCTTATACCCACCTTATAGTTTGTTAATCAAATCGGGGTGAGCCGTACGTCGTAAGCGACACAAATGGCAAGTTTTTTGAATCTTTTGTTTAGGAACTTATTGATGGATAATACTTTAATGAAAAGTATTATATGTTGGTGTTCTTTTACCAACTTGGTGAATTTATTTATTATTTCTTTTTATGGAAAATTTTTTTATCTTTTTGATTTATCTTTTGTTTTTATATGATAATTATACTAATAAAAGAAAATGAAAAATATTTTTGTATTTTTTATATTTTAATAAAAATAGAAGAAATATTTACAAATTGTCAAACGTTACGATAATCGTTTCACAGCCTCCCTGACAGCGGCGCCAAAAATTGATTCGTATTATAGTATATATATAATATAACACAATGCAAATCCCAACCAATTGCCCTTGACCAAGGCAAAAAGTCAAAATTCACAAATAGAATCAATATATATTCCGGAAGTATGATTCCCGGGTCGTTTGTCCCAACGAGGTGTGCAATGGAAAGTCGAAAGTCGATTTAATAATATATGCTTGAATGGAAAAAGGGTTTGGATTTGGTTTTTCTAATTTAAATGCAAAAACGATTAAGGAAAACCTAAAAACGAAAGCTAGAATGATTTAAATCTAAAACGTAGACGGAAACGTAAAAACGCGAGTTTTAAAAACCTAAATTATTCAATTTTAATCCTAAAATGATTCTTTAACTTTTAATGGGTCCTAAGTGACTAAAAAGGAAGTTTAAAAAAAACTAGACTGAAAACGGAGTTGATTTGAGTTAAAAACGAGAAGAAACGAGAACAGGATCAAATCCTGTTCTTTAAAAATTGAATTTTAACAAAAATGACCATACGAAAGCACTAATATTTTTCCTAGAAACTATGTGATAAAAGAAAATTTAAAAAAAAAGATTTATATTTTTCTGATTATTGTTTTATTTTTTTATGATTTTTTTAAAGTTTTTAATCGAAATAAATTATAAAA
The DNA here is from genome assembly GCA_026074375.1 of Tanacetum coccineum. Lineage (NCBI taxonomy): Eukaryota > Viridiplantae > Streptophyta > Magnoliopsida > Asterales > Asteraceae > Tanacetum > Tanacetum coccineum. The sequence continues at coordinate 55,257 of BQNB010029081.1, forward strand.
AATACTAAACGTTTATATAAAAATATAAAAAAAAAAAAAAAAATAGATAAAGTTATGACGAATCTAAGAAAAATAAGTTGGTTGACACAACTTATAAGCTGTTAAAAATCAAAACAGTTTATAAGCTTATTGGGCTAAAACGTGTATAAGAATAAAACAAACACAAACTCTACCGGATGAGCTATTGTAGCACAGCGGTAGAGAGTGTGCGTGTTAAAAGGGTAGAAGGTGTTGAGGTCAGGGTTTCGAGCCTTGTGCTCACCCTTGACTTCCACTTTCCCCTTTTATATTTTTTTTCTATTTTTCTTTTTACACTTTTATAAAAGACACAAAAATAAGCACTTTTAAAACTTGAAAATTTTGATGAAACTTAGTAAATAAGCTGAAAAAGCACAAATAAGACAGACAGATGGGCTTTATAAGCTAAATGGCTTTTTCTTTTAGCTTTTTTGACTAAATAAGCTACTAAAAGGGAACTAAGCTAAAGACTTAGACTTAACTAATCATAATAAGCAAATGCATGCTAAATTAAGCACAAGTGAATGAAAAATAAGCTTACAAAAGCAAATAAGCTATCTGACTGACATATGGCTATAAACAGACAAAGGGGTGACTTTGAGCTTCTTTTTATGCCACCAGACAGAAACCTATGGCTTATTGGATTACAAAACCTAACAGCTTATCCTAAAACCTATATAAATCAATAATCAAAAAGCATTTTGGAGAGAAAATAAGCACATAGAAGGAGTTTTAATGGTTTAGGACTTATGTGAGCCTTAAGCTTGACCTAAGGGCTTATTAAATCAGCTAA
>BQNB010029082.1:0-53577 GCA_026074375.1 Tanacetum coccineum
TTTTATATTTTTCCTACAAACTAGATGATAAAATAAAATTTTCTAAAAAAGCAAAATATTTTTTTGATAATTTTTGTATTTATTATGAATTAAATAAACTTTTAACTAAATTAAATTATAAAAAATATTAAACGTTTACAAAAAATTTTGAAAAATTTACAAAAAATACTTCATACTATAAAGTTCCTACGAAAAATAATAAACACCACACAGCTTATCAAATAAGCCCCGAAAATAAGCTAAACAGCTTATGGGCTTATTGTGCCAAAACACCCTTAAATACAATTGCCCTTGAGTCTTTAACGAAAAAGACCCAAGGGCGCAGTGGTAGTGTGTGTGGGAGTTAAAGGGGATGTATTGCTTGGTCCCGGGTTCGAGTCTTGCTCACCCGGACCAAGTATCTTCCCCTTTTTTTTTTTTTTTTTAAACTTTAGGTAGAAAGTGTAATAAACTAAAGTAAAGGGTAGGCGGGCAAAATTTTGGGAATTTACACTACTATGAAAACGGGTGCCCCTACACTATGAAAATGTGACAAAACAGACCCTACGACATGGCTTATTTTTTTAGCTTATTAAAAAGTGATTTTTAGCAAAAACTCAAAACATGAAAGTTAAAGAACAGCTTATAATTAACAACTTTAACAAAGACACTTTTGACTTTGGTCAAAAGAATAAGCTATAAAATAAGCTTAAAGTTGACAGCAAGCTAAAATGGCTTAAAGGCCAACTTTTCTAAGTCTTATGGTCGAATAAGCTAAGCTAAGGACTAAAATAAGCAAAAAGGGCTTAAACTAACTTAAATAAGCTAAAAGGAAAAGAAAAGCTAAACTAATAAGCTGTGGAAAAGGGCTTAAGTGACAGAAACATGAAATAAGCCTAAAAGCTAAAATTTTACTAAGTTACTTGGGCAAATAATCTAGGAAAAAGGAAAATAAGCTTGACAACTTACTAGCTAACCTAGTTAAGCTACCAGGACACAATTTGAGCTTATGGAATAAGCTCACTAAGCCAGAATGTGGCTTAAACCCCACAACAGTACTAACTTGGGTGTTAGTACTGTTGGTGTAAACAGCCAAAGGGCATATTTGGGCTTGAAAATAAGCAACCAAATAAGCTTATCAAGGGCTGAAACTTTGAGGGCTTATACAAGAGCTTATAAGCTCTTAAAATAAGCCAAATACTTGGGCTTAAGTGTGCTTAATGGCTGAGAAAGATGAGCCTAAAGTTCCCCCTTTGCACCAGGGGAGCTTTAAGGCAAATCTCAAGGGCTTATTTGACAGCTTATTTTAAGCTGTCAAATAAGCTCTAAAACACCAAGAAGCTCAACAGATTGAGTGCTATAGCTTAATAAGCTTTGCACCAATTTTGAGCTTTTAAAAAGCATTTTTACTTGCTTATTTTTTACTGTGAAAAAGGTGTTTGGGGCTTATTAAAACTGTGACAGAAGGAAACTTGGTGGTTTTGACTCACCAAAGTCAAAAGACCAAAGGCTCTTGACAGCCCTTTTTAGACACACAAAACACACCTTTTTGAATGCTTAAACTCAAACCACAAGTGCTTAATCAAATAAGCACTTGTGGGTTACTAAAAAAATTCACAGTTTTGAACATAGTTTTAAAAAACCTTAGAAAACTATTTTACAACTAAAAACTTTCTAAAAACAGCTTGAAATTGCTTAAAAACTTAAGCTAAAGCCAACCTCATGGCCATAACCCATGCCAAAACCTGTTTTGACCCGTTTTAAGGTTATCCCAAACACCCCTTTACTTAAAAGCTGTCAAACCAAATTGGGTTTAAAATACATTTTTAAACTAAAACTTTAAAAACCTTTTATCTACTTCTACTTATTTTGACCTATTTAAACTATTTTAAAACTAAAAAGCTAAGCTTATGTAAAGAAATAAGCTAGTTACTCTATGAAGCTATAATGCTAATTGTGACAGAAATGAAAATTTAAGAAGACTAGATGAATTCTAACTACAAAAATTTAAATCAAATGCATATTAAATCTAACTCACTAGTCTAAACAGGAATAAGCACAAAGAAAGATAAGGTAATAAGCTGTTTGAATTAAGCTATGATTAACTAAATTGAATTCTAAAAACCAAAACCTGAAATGATGGAGTCTAGCACAAGAGGTCACTCTGTAGAGAGATGACCTCAAATCAACTCCTAAATGGCACCTTGCCTCTAGACCCTCAATAACTAGATTTTGAGCTTATTGTCTTTTTAGCTCAACTTGCTCAATTTGAGTCAAACAGAAATCTTTTAAACTAAATATGTGTGCTGAGAAAAACAGTACTTAAGAGCTTTTAACAAGTTTTAAACGGAATTTGAGCTTATTACAAGAATAAGCTCTAATGAGCTTATTGAGAGCTTATTGAGTAAAAAGAGCTTAATTTTTTTATTAAAACTGAGAATTACAATTGCATAAAAGACATTAACTTAAAAACACTTTAAACTACAATAAAACGACATAAAAACTGAATTAAAACTGAATTAAAAACTTGCTCTCTTGCCACAATGGCTTACAAGGCTTTTATAGCCAAAAATCTATAACTAGGTCTTCTTTTTCTCTTTCTTCTTGTTGTGCTTGTTTGTAGACACACAAACACAGGTGTGTTTGTTTTGTGAGAGGTTTAAACCTTTAATCTTGGCCTTTCAATCTTCAAAATCCATCCTAGCCGTCGAAATAGGTCTTGGGGGATGTGGGATTGCCAAGTTGGCACATTTGTTGCTGGGAAAGGTGGTGGAGGAGGGGGAAATTGATTATCCATGGAGGTGGTGAAGGTTCATGGGGTAAAAACGGGTTAAACAACCCGTGAGTTGTTTGGGAGGGAAAAAGACGCGGGAAAAGAAGTTGGGGGTGTATAACAGAGTGAAGGTTTCACCATTTGGCAAAAATGGTCCCTAATGGTTTATTGTTTTATTACACCCGTCGTCCTTGTTGTTATATAACTTTTGGGGACTTGGCAAAACAAGTCCCCAAGAGTTATTTAACTCTTTTCACCCACCGTCCTTGTGGTGTACAAGTTAGGGGGGTTGGCAGTTTTGCCCCCCCACTTGTTACTTTGAGCAAATTGCAAAATCAGCCCTTGTCTTCTCTTTTCCTCTTTTCTTCTTTATATATAAGTTTAGGGATTGACAATTTCAGTCCCTGAACTTATATTTCTTTGACTTTGACCTCGGGGTTGACTTGGGTTGACTTTGACTTTGACCAGTTGACTTTTCTGTTGACTTTTTGACTTGATTGACTTTCCGGCTTTGATTTGGCTTTGTCTTTCACAGTCTTTTCCATTCCGAGTCCGGTTTTGTCGTTTTGGCTTTGTTTTTCGTCCTTTTCTTGGTTATCCGTTCCTGCACAATACAATTAGCAAAACAAGCATATATTTGGCATTTTAAGTCCGTTTTTGGTTATTTTAGCTCGTTTTTAAAGGTAAAAGGTATGTGTAATTAAGCACATACCAAAATCCCCCATACTAAGGTATTGCCGTGTCCTCACGCAATGCTATGAAGTAAGCATTTACGAAAACTAAGAATCTCAATCAATAATCCAATAGGCGGTCTTGGGGATAGATATGGCAACTTGGATCTTTTACAACTGTAAAAACCATTAAATCAACATACTAAATCCAGCCTTCCAATGGACTCAAATTTACCTTCCATGACGCATAATATGAATTTATGATTCAAGCAGTAGAACTTAAAACTAGCAGTAGTAGAATGACTTAGCTATAGTAAGAATCAAATACCGTCCTTCAAGTGGTGCCATGTAGGTGGTTTTAATCACTTTTTCATGTGCTTCCTGAAACCAATTATGTTATCCATCTCTTAATAATCTAAATTTTGTTGGCTCTATAGTAATGATTACTTGATGGATTAAAAAATCAGTGATAAAAAACCTTTATCCTTGTGCTTTCCACTGAAACCAAGTTGGACTTGTGTCTAATGTCTTGTACTAATCCACGTGACTCCCAAACTCATAGTAATTTCCTTGAAGTATAAGTTGGACCCTCAATCTCTTGACTCCAAAATCCTCATCTTCAATGAGACACTGAGCACTACAACGTAACTCCTTTAAGTGATAGCAAATGTGCGCATTGAGCACCATAAGAGAAATCACACATTGATAGATTTTGCAAGTCTTCATCAACACCGTATAAGCACGAACAAGTTATCTTTAAAAGTTTGCCAGATTACTTTTAAGATATGATAAGAACACGTACCCAAGTAATTCCACTTCAACTTTAAATAAGTGATAAACAATTGTCTCCGTAACCATCTTTTGCAAATAATCCCAAAACTAATAGCCATATAACGTTTAAGAACAAACTATGTGTTATCATTTTCTGTCTGAGATCTTTATCTCCAACCAAGAACTAAAAACATGTTTTACCCAATATCTGTCAATACTAACAGCAGTAAAACACCTCTTCTGTCCGACATCGAATAGAACTAACAGTTTTAACTATGTCGAGCAGTAGTAATATTTTCGAGCAGCACAAACTTTCCTTATAACAACAATAAGTAAGCAGTATAAACTTTCCATACCTGTTTGAACCTTAAGAATAAACATTACGAACCAAACAGTAGTAACTTATGTCGACAGCACAAAAATCATTATCTGCAATATCATGTATTCGAATTCCAACAGGCAGCATTAAGTAAATTATGAGCAGCACTAACGAATTAACAAGTAGCACAAATATAGAATACCAGTAACTTCAGTCGTTCCATATTATTCCACCAGTAGGGTAACTCTTATTCGAAGTAATGTTACTCGACAAAGTAGAAGTAACCACAGTCACAAACGTTCCTTCTCCAGTAACCTTACTCGTTCCATTGTGTTCACCAGTAGTGCTATTCGAATCAAAAGGAGTAAAGCTATTCGTCCCTTATTCGTAGTCGATCACTCAGCAAACAAACACAAACAATAATATCGATTCTTCATGAATGATTTACAACAAAAACTTTATAAATTAAGGTTTCATTCATACCATACCTTTTGCTGCTTAATTACTGCTTCTTAAACGAACAACTTGTGAATTAGGGTTTGTTCTTGTATGCAAATGAACCTTAACTTGCTGCTGAAACCGTGATGCTATAACTCGATTACCAAGAACTTCTTTAATTGAATTAGCGTTTGGAGAAAACCCTAATGTCTCGAATTTGATCATGCAGCTTCAAGTAAATGAATGCAAAAACGGAATTTACAATCTTGATTTGGAAATGGTCGAAACTAAATTAAAACTTCCTGTTTTATCGGTTAGGGTTTGACAATAATAAAAACCCTACCTCACCAAATTTGCACAAAAATCAAATATGGAAAATTCGGTACTTCTTTTCTTCATAGATCGGACACAAAAATACTTTTGTTTAGTATCCTAGACTCGAGTGCCACATGGTTTGGATACACCTGTAGGGGAACCTATCACGTTCTATAGGTTCTATCAAAGACACTATTGCGTTTGTGCGTTTATTATTTGGCAACTACAATAGGTTTTTAGGTCGTGGTAGGTGAAATCGACTCGTAGCCTTTGGAAAGGGCAAAGCACGCGTGGTTAACGCCATGATGGGTCCGCACACCCCTTTTATCCCGTTCACGCACTTGCATAGCTGGAGCAAAAACACAGTTTCTTTGGACGCTTATAGACAAATCTATTTGACAATTCTTGCAAACGTGGTTCTCCGGTATGATTTTTGCTGCACTTTGATTATGATGTGTTACATTTTCTATATGATTTGCTTATTTTTTATGGTGGGTGAGATCAGCTCACGCTTGCTTTCATGATGCTTGCTTTCATGATGATTGCTTGCATCGACTGATGTCACACTATGTATGATTTGATTATTGAGAGGTGGGTGAGATATGTTTTTAGAGACAAAAAAAGAAAGATCGAGAGAGGTGAGTGAGATATGAGAGCATGTATTTGTGGTGGGTAAGGGTAAAGGCAGGCCTAAATATTTTATTGGATTTACAGTAGCAAACACTGTTCACATAATCACATTTTACTGTTCATACGTTAAGACATAAATTACTATATCAGTGTGGGTAATTATTTATATCACATTCCTGTTTATGATTCTATTTTCAGTTTATTATAGGCGATGAAGATACTATTGCGTTCGGATCATGAAGGGTGAAATCGACCCGTATCTTGGCGAGGCAGCACGACGCCGTGTTTGCAGACATGGTGGGTCGGATACCCTTTTATATGGTCCTGTACTTGCAAGTCTGAGCCAAACAGTTTCAATCTCACCGTCTATCATGTCTCAGTATGGCTCGCCTGTAATAGTGACTCAAAACAGCGCACCCACATGTAACTATACATTCGTTTCGATTTGTTGCCTTTAAATACATTCTCATGTACATTAATTCGTACTGTGTTTTATGTATTGCAGTGTATGGTTGGCCTACCACACAGACTTTAAGTATTAATTGTGGTACGTGTACGCACGTGCTTGCAAGTACCACAGTAAGTCACTTTTGATTTGTAATAGTGATCCTCCCACTATGACTGCTACTATGGAATTTAACCTTTGCTAATTTATTTGTTACAGATACTGGCGAGTGTACTAGAACAAGTTGCACGAGCTCACAGGGAAACAATGATCACACACGGATGTTGCCCCAAGGTAAATGGCATTGCTGTTATTTATGTACTTAGGTTGTCCCGTTGTTACTTATGTCTTTTTTGGCTCTTCAAATCACTAATTTGGACCTTGGTGCATTTTTTTTATCTAACATACGTTGGTACATGTTATTTCCACTTTTGATGATTGGAGTAGAAGTCCCCTAAAAGTAGTGTATTATTGCATGCAAAATTTGTAACTGTATGTAGTTGGCTATGATGACCATAGAATAGTTCGAGCATAAAATGTTGGTTTAATACTTTAATTGTTAGCTTAAGTTATCACCTTTAAGGATAACAAAATATAACGCTTAGGTGGGTGGGTTAAGTGACGGGTAAAAATGGCTTGGCCGCTTGGGTCAAGTACATAATCTTTTTTTGATCATGTCAAAATGGGTATAATCAAGTTGGCTAATGCAAACACCTTTTCCACCATTTCTTAAATTTTTTTATAGGTAATCATTGAATTAAATGTTCATATCACGGCTAGCTACATCGCTAAATATTATATGCTTTTAAATTAGAGATAGCAAGTAGAACAAGGATATATTCATATTGTTAGCAAATCATTTGTATTTAGGGGGTTTGGATCTGATTCGAAACCAAATTTTTTAAGAGGTTTTGGGTCTGTTGCAATCAGTATTTTTAAAGGGGTGTTGGCGTAAGCTTTTCAACTAAGATCTCCCAGATAGTCTCTAAAACTAAAGTTGTTTCGAATGTGTATCACACCAGTTTTTTTCACAATTTAGGAGAGCTTTACGTGTCGAATGTAGTTGAATTTTAGTAGAGCTTCAGTTTTGGTAGATAATTAACGAATGACAAAGTGAATTCAATTAGCTGGCTTCGTGGCATTAGAGGTCTGTTGCACATAAACGTGACCTAATCATGTTACAAAACTCAATTTTAACAAGTAACTACTGATGTTTTACAACAGATTGCTACAAGAAATTCATTATCTAAATGCAAAATTGGTTATTGCATGAATGAATAATCGCTTAGCAGTATTCTCATGTTTATGTAATTTGATGAATTTCTTTTTATATGAGAGTATGCACAGCATTTCCTATACTTACATTAATGACATCAAATAACGTTTATTTTATAGCATCATTTATCCCGTCTTTATCGATCGTTTTACATTATTTATATATGAATTCGTACTTAATCGATTTTATTTGTTAATTGCAGTAATTATCGAGCATTTGGTGAAAGTTAGCTAAAAGGTACGCATTTTGGAGCACAAACGAATAGTTCAAAAAAGTCTATTGATTCTGACAACCTATACGCCGTATCATTCTAGAAGCATACGTCGTATCCAAGACTTTGACGGACTAAAAGACCATTGCCTGACTTTGAAGAATACGCCGTATCCACATCAACGATACGACGTATATAATACTTTGGTCAACAAAGAAGAACCAACTGATTTTACCTCAATACGCCGTATCCAGCAAGAAGATACGGCGTATCTGTGCCATAACTTCACAAGACATCCATGACGAGAAGAGATCAATACGCCGTATCAGGAGAGCTCATACGCCGTATTTACGGATGGAATATAATATTCGTGGAGCCCACGTCAAGTTACCTCAATACGCTGTATTGAACCCTTTCAATACGGTGTATCAACCTTTTTCCAGACTCTATAAATACAAAACCCTAAAACTCGTTTTAGGTATGCTTTTAACCACCAAGTTCGATTCTCAAAAGATTTAAGAAGCCAAGAAGGTCCTGCAAAGTGCTCTAATCCATAGCGAAACCCTTGTAATCTCTATACTCTAAATATGTTTTCGGTTAGCTTTATGTTTAATCGTTCATCTATGACATTTGTATAAGATACAATGACTATCAGCTAATACCTTTAGGTATTAGCCATGTTTATGATAATTTAATGTTTGGTTTATTTATTTAGATTGTTTGCTTATTCGTTGCGCGTTGATTATGTTTATCACTTCATACTCGTTTATGTGCTTAATTATGTTTTTAACCTATCATTCAACTAGATCTAGGAATACAAATAGAGCATTTGCTAGAGTTCGGGATAGAACTACATGCAGCCGTTTATATATCTAGAGTAATAGGATCATAAATATTGACCTATCTTTACCCTTGGTTTAGTGAATATGTAGACTAGCAGGTGACCTAGGATTACACATAACGTTCTGATTCCGTGGCAAAGATTTGGACAGTCGACTACTAGTATATAAATGACTGTTAAGCTATAAGTTAATAAAGCCTTAATGAGCTAGGTTTCGATATTATCATCATTATTGTCTCCTAGATAGATTATAATTGAATGTGAATGCTTTAAGCGGGTTTGGCTGATTGTGACAGAATTACTAAACCTAGAGTTTAGAGAGAAGTACCACATAAGCTTAAGAATGATATATCACCAACGAAGTAAAACAATCATTGTACACATAGATAATTCATGCATTTTATTAGATTAAGCTGGCTAATACATTTTCCTTACATTAGGCTTGACCGCTTGTTTATTTTTTGTTTATCAACTTATGAGTGTTAGTTGTCATCATTTAGGCTATATAAACCAAAACTCGTGCCAATCTCTCAGGCTGAAACCTCCCCCCTTACGTTAGTTTTGGTTTAGATAGATTTAACTAGGATTAATTAGGACTAACTTAGATAACTAAAATACTGATAGATTTGAGTGTTAACACTCGCACTTAGTGATCGACACCCTACTTACCAACGAACCTACAACTGATCGGGTACACTGTCCGTTAGTGTTTGTTATTATGTAAAGTCTGCAAAATATAAATAGTAAAACTTTAATAATAAGTTACCTACACACGACGAAACACATCAAGTTTTTGGTGTCGCTGCTGGGGAGTGAGTTTTTTTAATTCTTGTTTATTGGTATTTTTAGTTTAGTGTAATTTATTTTGTAATTCTGTATTTTATTTGTGTATTTTGATTTTCTGCATACTATATTTTGCATATTGTATGTTTGTTTATTTTTTTGCATTGTTTTTTCTTTGCTGTTATTGTTTTGATTGAATAACTGATACGGCGTATTCATCTAATTAAATACGACATGTCTCCTTTTCGAAACCAATATTGCGTATTTGTATTCAAACGATCAATACGGCGTATTCAGTCAATTAAATACGGCGTATTGATCATCTGATACAGCACCAAACTTAATTTTTCGTATTCCGTTCTCGTGTTTAGTTTTATGTATTTTCTTTCTTTCGAGCCTATCCTACCAATTGTTTATCTTATGTTTCAGGTAGTGCATGATCAGGAGTTCGAATAAAGGGCTCGTTACACCTTACGAAGAACCCGAGCGAGTATTACGTTCGGCAAGGAAGCTTTTTAAGACAACGAGTCTTGATTATTCGAGTTAACCAGAATTCGATCAATTTTCTGATGTTAAAGATCATTTTGAAGAAGAAGTTACTGAGACAGTGGGGGAACCAGCAATGGAGGAATACATGCCTAAGACCCGAGAAGATTATGGATCAAGAATTGCTAGACCGAAATTTGGTGAGAAGGCTAGGTTTGAATTAAAAGGTTAATTTCTCAAGGAATTGCATGACAATGCTTTCAGTGGAACAAATGGAAAATATGCAGTAGAACATATTGAAAAATTTCTTAAGACAGTTGATTCACTCGACATACCTAATGTAACTCATGATCAACTTAGACTTAGCATTTTCCCTATCTCACTTATTGGGGCCGCGAGAAAGAGGCTTATGGATGAACCTGATGGTTCATTTACTACCTGGGTAGACCTGACGGAATTTTTTTTAAGAAATACTATCCACCTTCTTGTGCTGGTAGAATGATGGAAACTAATGGAGTTAACACCAAAGTTGAGTGGGATCCAACAATTATCAAGTTCGAAAATTGGTTAGCTTCAAAATTTCGCAACCATAAGATGATGGATCAGTATACGAAGAATGCATTGTGGCTTTATTGGAAAAGAGGTGATGATGAAGAGTTGATAAATAATGATGAACTTTCTAATCCTGGAGATGAGAACTTGATTGAAGAAAACGAGATTGCTCAAATCTTTAGGAATGATACTAACATATTCCACTTCGAGACACCTCTATGAAAAGCATTCAAGGAATTTAATTATCTCCTTAAGATTGATGTCGATGTACTCACTAAAGATATACCTGGATTTAGGACATATGAAGAATATAAGGATGAGTGGATCTATCAATGGAACAAAGAAATACCATGGGTTTCTGAAAATCCATGGTCAGAAAATGGAGAACCAATCGATGATATAGATCATGTTTGCAAGTCGTTTCATTTCAAAAGTGGTCATGCCAAATGGCCCACCTGTAATTGGAAAGAAGAAGGGTGTTGAAATGGACGAGAGTTTCCAGGAATAATTCGAATTGGTAACACTATCCATTTTCAAGACTATGAATGCTACGAAGGACTTGAAGATGGAGAATTGAAAGAGGAAGATTTAAAGGAGAAAGCCATCTTAGAAGGATCATAGGGCCATGAAAATAAAAAAGGAATGAATTTATACGGATGGTTAAAACAATGCTTCGGAAATTATCATGAACTTGATCACAAATTACTCACAATGTTACAAAAATATTGGTGGGGAATTAAGGATGAAGAAGAATCAAGTAACGATGCTTGGAGCCATTATTCACCTATTGATGAATGGTGAATTTTGAACGTACAAATCGCATGGAATACAATGTCAACTCTAACTATAACTCTTATCTTGATGTTTGTCAAATATTTAATAATCATGCAGGAACGAATAATGATGATGAAATTCGAGAGAATAGATAACGTTTTGATGAACGTGAGCCGAAGGAAGATAATGATGACGACATAGGAGACTTGGATGATTATTTGGTTTGTAATGATGCACCTTTTATTGTTAATGAAGCAGAAGAAAGATACAAGGAGAGAAGGTGCAGATTACTTGGAATTCCTTACATGAAGCCGCCAACATGCAAATTTGAAAAGTTCGAGGTAATTAAATACTCGTTTGGACCATCAGAGGAATATGTCGCTATTAAGGAATATGAATATAACATTTGGGTCCGAATCAAAGAAAACGTGTCTCATGTCTATCATGATATTTTTCGTAAGAAGGACGAAGGATGGACCGTGGCACGTATGAAGTAGAAGCCGAGGCAAGTCTAACTTAAAGACTTTTTGTAAACAAAAGTGCTTACAGGAAGAAAACCCGTAATGTATTTTCAATTTTGTTATCGAGTTTGTCTTCCCAGGTTATCGATACGGCGTATCCAATTTAATGGATACGGCATATTGACCTAACCTGGAAGTTATCCATTTTATTTTCCTGCACTTAAATCTTTATCGTCGGACTTGTTGATACGGCGTATTCATAACTATGAATACAACGTATTTGTCCTCTGACACGTACTTAGGATTATTTATACAGGCTTAGATACTGCGTATCCTAAAATATGGATACGGCGTATCGACTTCCTATACAGTTTTTGTTTTTGTTTTTGTTTTCTAACCGATTATTTGGAGATAGAATTTTGACTGTTTTCTTAACATTAATACAAGAGCTTACTGAACGAATGATGAATTTGGTGGTATACATATTATCTGGAATCTATGTGTGTTGTAGTCATGCTGGCATTCAGACGCTTTTTCAACACGCATCCTTGCTCATATACGCACAATGGAGGATCATACCGAGCAAATCTCATGGGAGTTTTTTGTTCTAATTCTTTATATTTCCTATTTTTTATGTTATGTTTATACAACGTGGGCGTTGTATATCTCAAGTGAGGAGAGGAGAATTAGAACACTACTTGTCCTTATTTTTACAATAACATGTCTAATTTATGCTCAAATTTAAAAAAATTTAGCATATTTTTGTGAGATTATTAGTTATATGACCCCACACACATAACCCTTATTTCCATATTATGAGGATTAAGCATATTTTGTTTCCTAATTTTTACCCTAAATTCTATAAATATATGAGTGTGCCGATGACTGTAGTAAACTTTAGAACTTGGCTTGGTATACTATTCGAGACCACCATAATGAGTATTATTTTTATAATTGGAGAGACTTATCTAAATTGATAAATTTTTAGGATTACACCAAAAAGCCTATACGTATTGTGATATTAGCTAACCATACTGGTTAGTTAACCCCCGTATAAACCCTTTTGTTTACTCTCATCTTAAGAGTAACATACCCTTAGAAAAACCTGCTGAGCCATTCTTTTCATTTGTTACACCATTAAATATTTGTTTCGTTACACATCTACACCTTAGCCTACCCTCTAGATTAAGTCCTTAATCAGTTGCTAGTTGCTTTTGTGTAAAAGTATGTATTTCGTGTGGTCGTATGTGTATTTTCTATCTTTGGTTAGGTCGGAAAATTGCACAATGCAATGGAATGTGAAAATAGTAGTTGTCTTTTAGTTTTCATGTGTTTACTACTTTCATTATTATGATCGAAAATAGAATCCAAATCTATCATGTTCGTGAAGTGGTGAAATTTTACACCTTAGTTTCATTTTTAGTTTATGGTTTGTGAAAAAAAATCAAAACAACAGAAAAATACAAAAAAAATGTAAGAGAGAAAAAAGGAGAGGATTGTGAGATAATTGGTTCGTCTAAACTTAACCGATTTTATTATTTATGAGGATCGATTATTCGTTGGTACGTGCTATAAACCAACGATGTAAAGTTTTGTTGAATATTATTTTTAGCTGGTCTTAATATAAACCATGTATTTTTTGTATCAAGTGGTAGATATCACCATTATTGTTGTATATTATATTATGGATGATTAGGAGTTGGCCGTTACGGGAACGCCAACTAAGGTTTATTTTTATTGATCTTTGATCAAGACATCTTTGAGTCTAACTCGTGTCTACTAAAGCGTGAGTTTCCAGTGTTAAAGCGTGAGTTAGTCTATGATTTGTGTCTTTTTCATGGGTATGGTCGGGAAAGTAGCTAGCTACATTGTTCTTTATATGTTTGGACTTAATCTATCTGTTTTGTTTTTTTATTTAACACCAATTATATATGTTTCCCATGCCTAATCCTTAACATTTGGTTTTACTCGAATAGGGGAGTGAGAAATCACATGTGTCTTATTCATGGATTTGAATGTGTATGTATGGTTTTGTCGCCCTTGTTGGTGTATTACTACTGGTGAAGGATTACTTAATCCCTACCCTATATCATTCTTCATCTTAACCTTTAGTTTTACTCGAAAAAGGGAGTGAGCAATCACATATGTCTTATTCATGGATTTGAATGTGTATGTGTGGTTTTATCTCCCTTGTTTGTTTACTACTATTAGTGAAGATTACTAGTCCTATTCTAAAGCTTATTCGAGTTAAGGAGTGAGCAATCACAAGTGTCGCGGTCATGGATTTGGGCGTGCATTTGTGGTTTTGTCGCCTTTTCTGGAATATTGGTATCGATAGAGATTAAAAAGAATGATCAACCCTTAAACCTTATCATTTAACCCAATTTACCTTTTTAGACTTGTTACTCTTTAGCTTTAGTGGTGGAGATGTGTATCCTTGCCAAGCTTATGATAGAATACTCGTCACGACCGAGCAATTGAGCGAATTACTAAAATGTTACCACATAGATTAGTTGAGTGATTTGAGTGATTTCATTTTCCTTTTTCGTGAGGTGTTTGGTTGTGTGCTAGTAATTGAATAAAAATGCTTAAAGGAAAAATCCCAAACATTCGTTTGGAATACATTTTCATAAGAAAATTCTAAAGTCTACTTGAGGACAAGTAGAATTCAAGTAGGGGATATTTGATGACATCAAATAACGTCTATTTTATAGCATCATTTATCCCGTCTTTATTGCTCGTTTTGCATTATTTATATATGAATTGGTACTTAATCGATTATATTTGTTAATTGCAGTAATTATCGAGCATTTGGTGAAAGTTAGCTAAAAGGCACGCATTTTGGAGCACAAATGATGAGTTTAAGAAAGTCTACTGATTCTGAAAAAACCTATACGCCGTATCATTCTAACTCAAACGCCGTATCCAAGACTTTGACGAACTAAAAGACCATTGCCTGACTTTGAAGAATACGTCGTATCCACATCAATGATTAGACTTATATAATACTTTGGTCAACAAAGAAGAACCAACTGATTTTACCTCAATACGCTGTATCCAGCAAGAAGATACGGCGTATCCGTGCCATAACTTCACAAGACATCCATGACGAGGAGAGATCAATACGTCGTATCCAGAGAGCTCATACGCCATATTCACGGATGATCCAAAATTATTCTGGAATATAATATTCGTGGAGCCCACACCAAGATACCCCAATACGCCATATTAAACCCTTTTAATACGGCGTATCTAGCTTTTTACAGACTCTATAAATACAAAACCCTAAAACTTGTTTTAGGTATGCTTTTAACCACAAAGTTCGATTTTCAAAAGATCTAAGAAGCCAAGAAGGTCCTACAAAGTGCTCCAATCCATAGGGAAACCCTTGTAATCTCTATACTCTAAATACGCGTTCTGTTAGCTTTATGTTTAATCGTTCAAATATGACATTTGTATAAGATACAATGACTATCGGCTTATACCTTTAGGTATTAGCCACGTTTTTGACAATTTAATGTTTGGTTTGTTTATTTAGATTATTAGCTTATTCGTTGCGCGTTGATTATGTTTATCACTTCATACTCGTTTATGTGCATAAGTATGTGTTTAACCTATCATTCAACTAGATCTAGGAATGCAAATAGAGCGTTAGCTAAAGTCCAGGATAGAACTACATGCAGCCGTTTATATATCTAGAGTAATAGGATCACAAATATTGACATGCCTTTGCCCTTGATTTAGTGAATAGGTAGACTAGTAGGTGACCTAGGATTACACATAACGTTCTGATTCCTTGGGCAAAGATCTAGATAGTGGACTACTAGTATATAATATACTGTTAAGCAGTAAGTTAGTAAAGCCTCAATGAGCTAGGTTTCAATATTATCACCATTATTGTCTCCTAGATATATTATAATCTACTATGAATGATTTAAGCGGGTTTGGCTAATTATGACAAAATTACCTAACCTAGAGTTTAGGAAAAAGTGCCACCTAAGCTTAAGAATGACATATCACCAACGAAATAAAACGATCATTGCACACACAGACAATTCATGTGTTTTATTAGATTAAACTAGCTAATACGTTTTCCTTACATTAGGCTTGATCGCTTCTTTATATTTTGTTTATCAACTTGTGTGTGTTAATTGTCATCATTTAGGGTAGATAAACCAAAACTCGTACTAGTTTCTCAACGAACCTACAACTGATCGGGTACACTGCCCGTTACGGGTACACTGCAGTCATACGCTATGCGATGCTAAATTTTTGTTTTTAGCAGAAAGAGGTATGTTGTCTCATTATAGCTAAGCTAGGTTGTGGTAGGAAATATTTCTCCTTGATATTAAATCAGTTTATAGTTTCTCTTTTGATTAGTTATTGTGTTTCAGAAGCTAATTTATTGTTGTTTGTATTATTATGCAGATGGATAGAAATGTTGAGTTAGTCTTTGGTTTAATCAACAGGAAGATTGAAGCCGGATAAAGCCTCTCTTGCAACTCTAACCATTGATGAAAAGAGGAAGAAGAAGCCAAAGTACCATCGTGAAACGTCAAAGAACAAACTTTATTTTGGATGTATTTGTAGTTGAATTCTTTTTACCATATACACACCCATTGTAAAAAAATTGTGCATTCGTCACATATGCCTCCATTGTTATATTCTGATACAAATTTATGATAGATTATTGATAGCTCTAAGCAGATTGTAACATACACAATGTATTATGCTTGGTTCGCATATGCACATACCCTGCCGCGGAGCGCGAGTTTAAAACCTCGTTAAAACAATTCTAAAAGGGGACTCGATCGCCATATATATTGGCATAGGTAACAAGGAGGACTCGGTCGCAATGGGTGGGGGTGGGGGAGACGGACTATGTTGCCATTACCATTGGTCTTAGATCATTAGTGAGATTTAAGAGCAACCAATAATCAACTTGGTCCAATTAAGTCGAAGAGATATCAAATAAAACATGAAAACAAATAAGAAATCAACTGGTTTTCTTCATATATTTTTTCTTGAAAAATTGTTTTTATTTATTACAATCTTTTTTATGTATAATTGTTCTTTTATTTTATATACAATTGTCCTTTTGCTTTTAACTAAGCATTTTAATTATAACTATATATTAAACAGCGGTATGTACCAAAACTTACGATTCTCGAGCACTCTCATCACTCACATAACCCTTTCACAGAACCTTTTCCCACTTCACACGCCCACTTTTGTTTTTCTATCATATCTTCTTCCACCTACAACAATTTCATTCATCTCATATATCTATTTTTCTCTCTCCTACTTCACTCGCTCCCACATCTGATCTTGATAGGGTTATATCACATATGATCTTGATGGGGTTATATATGGTGTGCGATTTACTATGGTTTTGGTATTTTGCATCTTGCCGAAAGTTGTAACCATGTATTAAACAACGGTATTTATCGGTGTGTTTAATTGATTAGGTAAATACTAATCTCTTTCGCTTTTGATATTATGTTATTTTTAATTGAATCTTTGCTTAGGAGCCACGTGCAACTTGGGTTCTATATGATTTTGAGGTTTTGTAAAGATGATGTTATATTATTTTTAATTGAATGGTATGAAGCACATGCAGCTTTGATCGGGTTTGATTTTGGGGTTTTATAAAGATGATGTTATATTCTTTTTAATTGAATCGTATGAACCACATGCAACTTTGATCGAGTTTGATTTTGGGATTTTTAAAGACGATGTTATATTGTGTTGTTATTGTTGTTTGCTTATTAACTTATTTAAACTTTGGTGTAGGCCTTTCATTGCGATGGTTCAAATTGACCTGTATCTTGGCAGGGCATCACTAAATTATGTTTGCAGCCATGGCGGGTTTCATTATTGTAGTAGTTGAAACTGACTCGTATCTTAGCGGGGCATCACTTGATTGTGTTTGCAGCCATGGTGGGTTTCATTATTGTGGTGGTCCAAATTGACACGTATCTTGACGGGGAATCACTTGATTGTGTTTGCAGCCATTGCGGGTTAAATTTTCTTTGTTATGGCTTAGATAATCTTGAATTGCATTCGCTTAGCGTTGTTGTTGGATCGTTTAAATTGACCCATGTCTTGGCGTGGCGTCACTACATTGTGTTTGCAGCCATGGTGGGGTAGATTATTATGGTTGTTGAAATTGATATGTAGCTTGCCGGGGCATCACTTGATTGTGTTTGCACCCATAGCTCCATTGATATCTTGGCGGGGCAGTACTAACTTGGGCTTGCAGCCATGTCGAGTTACATACTCTCTTTTGCGTATTATTGTGTCAGTGTGTTCCAATGGCTTGGGGTTCTATTGTTGGTGATGATGATGTTACTGCATTTGTGCATTTATAAATTTGCAATCACGATAAGTTTGTATTCTGAAGGTTGTAATTAGCTCAGATCTTAGTGGAGCAGCACAACACCGTGTTTGCAGCCATGTTGTGTTTGATGCAGCTTTATCCGCTCTATCAGTCGCATGTCTGAGCCAAACTATTTTGGTGTGCCCACTTATGTTTCATTCACACCTTCTTCTACCTGTTTGCGGACCCATTTTTATTTTGTTATTGGCTATGAAGATGGTGTTGCGTTGGTGCGTTTATTAATTTGCAATCATATATGGCTACTGGATTGTAAAGGTTGTGATTGACATGAATCTTGGCGTTGTAGCACGCCAGTGTGTTTGCAGCCATGGTGGGTTTCATATGCCTTTATCTATTCTAATAGTCCCTTTTGTCCCGCTTCTAAAAGAGACATGTGGTTCGGCAATCTAGTATGTGTGTCTAAACAGTTTGTTCAACATGAACAAACAACAATAAGGACGTGAGAATGTGAATTCTTATGTTCTTGCTTAAAAGATGTACTTTCTTCCAGTTTATACGAACGACTCTACGTTCACATGATCAGGTAACGGAAATGCAATTTACCTCCAAGTTAGAGTTGTTTTCGTATTTCCTGATCATATGACGCATAACCATTCGTTGGAATGTGATAGGAGTTTTGGCACTATCACGCATGGTTGATGATTGGAACAAATAAGTTCTAACTAAGGCATACATAATATTAACAAAATTCTTATCACATATCTAAGGACTACTACAGACTGTGATTAATATGAGTAGCTTCGACATAGGTCATGAGCGTTTATAACTTGGCTAGGTAGACTATTATGTTTGCAGCCATGCCGAAATTCTGTTTTTTCAGAAACTTAAGCTCTAATACGAGCCGACCGATACTTAGAGACACGCGTGAGGTGGGACTAGGTTATGTGAGAGTGATGAGAGTGCTGGGGAATCATGATTTGGATACATAGATCTGTTTAATATATAGTTATAATATGCTGATTAAGGCGATGACGATAGCTTTTTTGTATTTATGTTTTTTTATAAACAGGTTTTACGGTTTTATTGAGCACTGTATCTTGGTGGGGCAGCCATGCCCAAATCGTGGTTGTAGCCATGCTGGTCTTACTCGCATATCCGAGCCTTATTATACATAATACTAATTGTTGTTAAAAAACAATGGCATTTTAAAGAGTTTGTTTACGCAATAGTATTGATATACTATACACTGTCAAAGTTGTAAGTACCAATAAATATCATTCAATTACTTTATGATGTGTGCTAATTCTTGAGCAGCCTATGAGTGTCTAAAGCATCAAATGAGATGATGTACGCGCACAGACTGGTCAAGAATAAAAATATGCAAAAGCAATTTGCGTGCTGATCGTGACAGTAGTTGAAAAGAGATTCTATTTTTCAAATAACATTCTGTTTTATGGTTCTTTGCCAACCCCGACAATTACAATATTGTTTGCTGCTTTAAACACTTCTCTAAGCCAGTTGATCCTTCAAAATTGATAAATGTTTGCACGTGCATTAATGGGGCAGCATCAAGTTATGCTTGCAGCCATGACGTGTATTGTATGATACCTTAACTAGGCGATGATGAATAAGAGTGCTTTAGACACTTCTATGAGCCAAATGATAATTTGAAACAGAAAAATGTTGGTGCCTGAATTGGCGGAGCAGCATCAAGTTATGCTTGCAGCCATGGTGTATCGCATACAACGAAGAAACTATTACGTTAACGTATTGATTGCTTTGCATCCACAATACGTTGCTGGATTGTGAAAGATGGTAGTGACCTGGCTTTTGGCACAACAACACGATAGTGTGCTTGCAGCCATGCCGGATCTGAACCCCATTTATCTGGACTGCCGCTCACATATCATAGCAAAATTATTTTGATTCTTGAATAAGTATGAATGAAATGGTAGTTGGTGGAAGAAGATATGACTGAAATGCAAGTGAGCGCATAAAGTGACGCGTGTTTATGTAGCTGATGGGGAATTGTTTTTTACGCAATCGCTAAACCATTAGGTATTTCATCATAGGTTTATGTTATTGTCACTAGAAAAATTATAGGCCATCACTAGGTTTCATGTTTGATGCCGGTTTTATATGCATGTTGCTGGATTTATATTGTTTGTTAATACGTTTTTGGACTTCTGTTGTGTTTCATTAAATGTTTTTCATGTTATTTTCGTTAAATTGAATGTCTGATTAAATAGTTTCTAATTCAGGTTTAATCTTTCAGAATGTTTGTTTGTATGCACTGTGTAGGTTTTTCATTTTATGTTTTATTCATTTGAATGCCTGCTTAAGAAGTTGATTATATGGGTTAACTTTTTTAGAATGTGGTTACTGTTGATTAGCTTTAGCTGATGTAAGTTTAGTTTTAAGCATGTGGCGTCCTGTGTTTCTTACATTGTTCATAGTTTGTCGGTGACCATATCCGTGTTGTGCCATTAGGCCAACTAGTGTGTCATTCATGTTTTTCTTACAAACACACATTTACTGTGAGTGGCATATCAGCTGGTCTAATACATGTTATAAATCAAGGGTTAAATGGTTTTTGTTAAGGCTTTGTTGATATTGCCTTGTAGTTGCGTTGCTTTTATGTGACGTCTAAAGCGACATGTGGCTTGGCAAGGCATAACAACATTATGTGTGCAGCCGCTACATATCTTTTGCTATCTGATTGTTTAAATACGAAACACACGCATTTGTGATAAAATCCTTATTATGCAGTTCGACTCATAAGGCGATGATGAATAGAAGTGGCTTCAGTAGAATAAATTGAAGTCTGTTGTTTGGCTAAGCAACTGATGATGTATGCAGCCGTGACAGACTTCAATTTTCTTAGATTCTTTGCCTCTTATCTTAGCCTTTCAAATTTTCCTGTTACATTATACGAAGCAACGTGAATACTATTTAGACAGCTTCTATGCATACCGATTAATGTACGTTGTTTGTTGTTGAAGTTGCGGTATTACTAATGCTGGTAACCTCACTGTTGTGACAACGGTTTGTGTTTGAATGCTAATTACACAGCTTCTATGCATGCTGATTGATTTACGTTTGTTGTTATTAGAATTGCCTATGCTATATATGTTGTTAAGCCATGCTTGGGATAAGGGTTTGTCACTCTCACGCGTGCCGACGTTAAGAAGATGCCTTCTAATTAGGCATACGTGAGAGTGACAAAACCCTTATCATGTAGTTGGTTCTTACGCTACATTTACTGATCATTGTTTACATCTTATGTCTTACTAAATAAACGTTAGCATGATGTGGCGGTGATGAATATGAGCGGTTTTAATAAAAAAACATAAAAGTTTATGATTTGGCTAGGTAGCCTATTAGGTATGCAGCCATCATCGAGGTACACTTTTTAAAAACCTAAACCTCTACTCTGAGCCAATCTGCCTTACTGTTTGTTAATTGTTACACCATGTTGGGTATCGCCCAGCCGTATCTTGATGTGGCATCATTATATTCTGCTTGAAACCACATCTGGTAGAATACCTTTTTATCCGGTTCAAGCACGACAATTGGGAGCTTAACTTTGTTTTTTACCTCTTGAGAATAAGCTTAGTTATTCGTCTTTGTTGACCACCCCTAGCGTCCACGTCAGAAATCAACAACATCGATTCAAAAAGTGAAATTATATCTCTTTGGTTGTTGACTTCTTACTTTGACCTAGGAATGATCTTCAAAGTATGCTAAGGGTCTTGGTACTTTCACGCGTGCTTAGATGTAGAAAAATGACTTCTAATTCGGCATACGTGATAGTCACAAAAATCCTTGGCGTATATTCTGATGCTATATTATGCTTGGTAACCATATCTTGATAAGACAATGATGAATATGAATAGTCTGAACAAAACGTGTAAAAGCCCATAACCTGGCTAGGTAACCTATTAGGTGTGCATCCATGACAGACATATAAAAGCTCCTATATGAGCCACTAGATTGTTTCGTATGAAATTTTTTGTCATAATTATTCAATAATGACGCGGTAGTGGCGGTGACAACCATAAATGGATTTGCGTTTCGATACGTTGTCTTTGTGTTGCATCAAAAACGGATAGAAAAAATCATGCCACTAAATAGTATCACCATCTCTTCTTCTAAATTCTGTTCGTACACCAATTCTGCATATCAAAACAAAAATACGCTTATGACTGTCACCACCACTGCCACCTCAAATCGCGATACACATTGACTAAAAAATTATAGATGACTTTAATGTGGCTATTATGAATATGAGCAGTTTCGATGAAGCCCATGAAAGTCTATAGCTTGCCTGCAATAATCTGCGTTGATGTCCCAGCAATATCATGCTACCTTGACGAGGCTATGATGATTTGCAAATCTGAGCCTTATATCTATTTGAAAAAAAACTTTCACATGCTCTCGATATGTTCGTTTAAACTGCTGATATCATTACCATCAAATCAAACAAAAGGCCCTGATCATAGGTAGAATCCGTTTTAACAAAGAAGGACGTGGAACCAAAGAGAATGTCGTGACAAATAATTCGGTACGAACTGTTTTTTCACCGTAGCCTCTTTGGTTTCCCATCTTTCTTTGTTGATGCCCATCCTATTACTAATCAACACCTTTTATGGAAGGTTTGATTATTGTGGTAGTTAAAGTTGACTCGTATCTTGGCGGGGCATCACTTCATTGTGTTTGCAGCAATTACGGGTGAAATTTTGTTCCTTATGCCTCAATCGATCTTCAATTGCAGTTACTTATTTGACCCGTATCTTGGCACGACATCGCTAAATTGTGTTTGCAGTCATGGTGGGTTTGATTATTGTGTTGGTTCAATTTGACATGTATCTTGGTGGGGCATCACTTCATTGTGTTTGCAGCCATTGCGGGTTAAACTATGTTTCTTATGACTTTGCTGCTTTATGATGTGTGCTGATTCTTGAGCAGCTTATCAATGTCTAGAACATCAAGTGTGATACTCTACACACAGATAAGCTGTTCAAGAATAAGAACGTCTAAAAGCGGTTTGATTTCAGAAGACAATACAATTATCATGTGGGCACTTTTTGGGTATGTAGAAGGGACAAAAGGTATATTCTACAGAACAAATTGTATATGTTGATTTTTGTTATAGTTATAACTGAATGATATATTTATTACTGCTTGAAGAACAAGAACAAGAAAAACGACAATAATGCAAACATCGATTAACTAACGTTGCCAATTGCTGATCAACGACAATGTATGCCCGTCACGACGAATATTGTAATCTGGAAGATTTAAATGCCAGAATCGTCATTGGAAGACAAAGTCGACAAATATACACCGGATGAAGTACTGGGTAGGGAACACATTAGTGCTAACTAATTATGTATTAAGTGTATTACTACAAAATACAATTCATTTCGAGCAACAATCAACAATGTCTATGTAGCAAATGTATCTGATCTCGGCTATAGTCTGTTAGACTAAACTTTAGATGATTTGAAACTTATAAAGCTTTATTTGAGTACTGCTACATTTCTATTTAAGTATTGTTGCATTACACCGAATCATGAATCAGTATAAACCGCAAGCGTAAAACCCCGCGCTCCGCAGCAGAGCGAGGGTCGAAAACCTCGTTAAAATAAATCAGTAGAAAAAACTATTTTTAAAACCCTATTGTTTGGTTTGAACTACATGACTGAAGCTTCATTAGAAAACTGTTTAATAACAAATATATATACTCAATGATTTCATATATAGTTTAATTTAAGTACCCAAATGATTGTCAACATTTTTTACTCTATAGTAACAAAGTGTTCTTGCTTGTTATTACCTCATATTACGTGGTGTTAACAAAATAAATATTGTATATCATTATACTGATCTATCAATAACCTAATTTCAATTGAGGTAGCAAACCACTTATCACAAACTTTTCTATTTAATAAACGATCTTAGCACCAAGAGGCTTTGCACTACAGGTATCGGTGTAAGAGTTATGTCCTCGGTCGTAGGCTCACGTCTCGTTAGAGGCAAATGTGTAATATGGTTGTATGTATCGGTGTAAAAGTTATGTCCTCGGTCGTAGGCTCACGTCTCGTTAGAGGCAAATGTGTAATATGGTTGTATAAAAATGTGTATCAGTGTATGCATTGATAGGGAAACAATTCAAAAATAGAATTTTAATGATAAAATAAGAAATTTTCCCGGTTCGAATAATATGCAAAAGGGGCACGTTATAAAGATCACCCTAAAAAGCCATTTGTACCTTATATGGTTTTTTGGTTTTTTTTTAGTTTTAAGAATTTTTCTTTTATTTTTATAATTTTGTTTATATTATAAAATAGTGAAACGCAGAATGCGGAACAAAAAATATAAAGTTTAACAAGTCAAAAGTATTAAATTGTCAAAAAGTACGGAACAAAAACAGATAAAAAACTACGTTATACTCTAAACAGAAAAATAAAAAGACAATACGAGTGTTCAAAAGTATAAAACATAATGGATTGGATACCAGTAACAGCACCCTATCAAAAAAACACCACATTACAATATACAATAAATAAGAGATGCCTACTGTAACCTACGTCAGAACTCTTCAGGTGCAAGTCTACAAGTAGTAATAGAGAATATATACATCATGATGACGAATCAATATAATATAGGGCGATACAAAATTTGTGTATGGTGTCATCAGGATGGATCGCCCAATAAACAAATGGTCAACATTATTAAAATAGGACAAAATATTCTAATTGTGGGTCTTAATCGGTGATATATTAAATTTTGTATTTTACAAGCAGATTACTCGCGCGTTGCTGCGGGACGTTAATTTTTCGCGCGTTGTTCTGGGCCATTGTTATTATTATTTTTTTTTTAATATTGTGCGGGTTTATTTTTTCGGTCTCATGTTTAATAGTTTGTTTTTTTTATATGACCTTATATGTTGGGCCTCATGTTTAAATATTTTTTTCTTTGGTTATATGTTTTTTTTTGCGGGTTTATTTTTTCGGTCTCATGTTTAATAGTTCGGGTTTATTTTTCGGTATCATGTTTAATAATTTGTTTTTTTTATTTATATGAGTTTATGTCCCGCGCGTTGTTGCGGGGCGGTAATTTTTTTTTTTAGTTTTTTTTTTGCGATTTTTTTTTGTCTCATGTTTAATAGTTTGTTTTTTTTATATGGGCTTATGTGTTGGGTCTCATGTTTAAACCTTTGTTTTTTTTTTTGCTATATGTGTTTTTTTTAAATGACACTGTTTAATGCAATCTAAAGTTGTACGTTTGTGACTATGTCGATTATTTTAAAGTTGAATCGATACTTTTGTAATATTTCCCTCTATTTTGTGCCAAAAATTAAAAAAAAAAAAAGTTTGGGCCGGCCCAAAGTAGGAGCCCAGGCCCATTGTACAGTAGAAGCACTGTAGCTTCTACTGTACAATGCAAAATGTATGTTTTATAATATAAAGTAGTTGTGACATTTTCATCGAGCTATACAAGATAGAGAAAAGATCTTTATAAAACAATATCTAATCAAAGAACAAATTATTTGATCTCAACCATTCATCATATTTTAATCTAATAGTTTAAATTAATTGTTATTTTAATTAAATTGAAAAACCCACTTTATCTTATTTTTTTAAATTAACATATCTTTTAAACCGTTAATCGTTACGCAAAACTAATTATACCATCGCGACGAGAATTAAATTATCCTTTTATAGATAGGCACTTTTATATACTTTCGACGAAGATTTTTTTCTTCAATTTCCGCACTGAAAAATCACATGTGATTCGAAAAATCACATGTGATTTTTATTACTTTAAAATTCAATGTGAATTTGTGAAATCATATGCGATTTATGGATTTATAAAATCACATGTGATTTGTTACTTTATAAATCACACGTGAGTTTGTGAAATCACACGTGAATTTTTACACAACAAATCACAAGTGATTTTACAAATCACGTGTAATTTTTTTCTAGAAATTTCAACAAAAAAAATCGTTGAAAGTATATGAAAATGAACGTCTACTGAAAGATAAAAATATTATCGTCATTACTTTAAAAATCACATGTGATTTTGTGAAATCGCATATGATTAATGAAATTACATGTGATTTTTTTATAAAATTTCGCGTTTGATGCCTTTATTTTCCTTGAACATGATGCAGTAGAGCTACTCAACAGAGTCTAACGAGTTATGAGCAGTATTATTATGACACGTAGATCCACAAATATGGTTTCATAAAAGAACTAGCTTTTTAATTAAAAAAGGCTAGTGTTGCAGCTTGTTGCTCGTTTGACTTATACTACGTAAATTATAATAAACAATAATAATAATTACATATTTATACTGTAAAAAACCAAAAAAAAGAAGGAAATCACTAGTGATTTTACAAATCACGTGTGATTCTTCTGTGCGAAAATTTCAACACTAAAAAATGATCGAAAATATATCAAAGTGTCCGTCTACTGAAAGATAAAAATATTCTCGTCGCGATGATGTATTTTTCATAGTTTGACGATTTACCGTTTGTAAGATATGTTGTTTTAAAAAAAAGGTTGAATATGGGAGGAAGGGTAAGTACCTTTGGATGAAAATAAAATGGATGACTAGGATGTATTCTTTTGTTCTTTAAGATGATAGTGATTTTTAAGAATCTCACCTCAGACAAGATAATACTAGCAAGAAGAATATAGATACAAGGAGCCAACCAATATTTCTATATTTAAGACATTTTTTTGTCTATACATGATTTTGGTTTCTTTCTTAGTTTAGTAAATCAACGATCGAAATTAGGTTATTAGGGTCCGTTTAGTTTGTGAGATTATCATGGGTTTTGGAAACTGTTTGGTTGATTTTTAGAAGTTGGGTTTAGGATGGTATAACAAATATTAAGGTAAATTACACCGTTGGTCTCTGTACTCATTCTTGTTTGTCCGTTTGGTCCTTAGATAACAGGGATTCTCATACGAGGTCTTTTTTTGGCACTGTTGTTGCCCGTTTGGTCCTTGAAGTCCCGTTATACCTAACGACGATTATTTCTATTGTTATCTTGCCACGTCACCCTTCCACTGAAGGATACAATCGTCTTTTAATGTTAAATTTTCATTGAACCGTTGGTCCCTAACGAATTTGTTAATACAGTAATCTTTACTATTCAATTTTTTTTTCGATTGCATGGTTGGTCCCTGTGAGGTCTTTTCTCTCGGCTTAATTACCTTTTTCTCGCCATTTATAATTAAGCGATTATGGTTGTTAACCTTATATTAATATGAATATAGTGTGTATTTTGATTGGGTATATCATGTTTGATAACTAGTATTAGTCAAATTGACTTGAAAATTTTAAACTGATTACAACAAATCTGGAAGAGTCTTTGGACATTCCCCAAATACCTTAGTGAGCCATTGTAACAACAAATTCAAAGAAACATTCTACAAAGAAGGATTATCAGACACTAGCAAATGACAGAATGAATTCATAAACCTTATGATCAACTTTTTTAGATCCCATACTATACATTGCAAAAGGCAGAATGAAACCATCAAGGTAATCACCAGCAACTTGATTAGATCCCATATCATAAATCTCACGCAGAGTCTTTGATATTAGGTTGTATTATACAACCTTTCTAAACAAGTTGATGACAAACAAAGAATCTTCTTCCCTTTCTCCCAAAACAATGCTCCAAACAATGGACCGAATCGACCATACTTTAGGAAGTGGACTCATAAAGTCATCAGTATCAACAAGGTACTTAAACGACCACAGAGAAAACCCTCTCCTCATCTCGTAGATAGTAAACTCGCTAGAGCCAATATAATCTCTACGAACAAGAAGGAAACACCTACGTGAGTCGAACAATTTCCCTTCCAGATGCTACATGTGAGGTATTTGTATGGTTATTATCATTGGAAGCATATTGCCATAATACTCGAAGAAGTTTCTTCCCTTATGCAAGCCTTGAGGGACTTGTATGGTTGTTATAATAGGATGCTCATGGTCTTCAATATTTAACTTGTAATGCGTAAGCCGCCTATTCTCAGTTTCTAGCCAATGTGTAACATCCCGCTCCGATAAAAAGACCAAGAGTCACATTATGGTGTCATATCAGAACATATAAACGCAAGCGGAAGACTTTACTAAATAAAAATACTAAGTCATGAAACAAAATGACTTCCAAAAGTATTAATTTCTAACAAAGTCTAAATGAAAAGAGATCTTCAAACGAAATAAGTCTTAAACATAAATCCAAACAAGGGAATCTATCAAGGATCGGTCCTCTAAAAGCTTCCTACTCTCAACACTCAAATCCCAGCTTCCTGCTTATTACCTACCGTAGGAAAAGAAAATGCGGTTGAGCTAACGCTCAGTGAACAGATATAATAATAATAAGGTAATAAGACAAAAGAATGAACGAGACGAATCACGAGAACCTACTAAACAAATATCATACGAAATACGAATCAAATGAATAAGAATCAAGAACAATAAAGGAATGCCTACGAGCTCAGATAGATGTCTATACATGATACATGAATAGACCCTAAACAGATATAATCATATAGTCACATAATCAAATGTACACAGGCAAGCAACTCCTGATGTACCAAATGTAATATGGGGTGTATAACACACACACAACCATTCACCTGAACTGAACGGAACAAAGTACCTATGATGCATCCATACGCTCCCTGCAAAACAAAATCATATCCATATACACAAGTACAATGACGAGTATACATACATATGTAAGCTAATAATAATCAAAGGCCATCATTCAAAAGGGAATGCCGTAGACTAATCACACCGCCACAGATAGTGTCATGCCATTGGTGCATCAATGACATTGTCATGGTACCTCCATGACTAGTTCAAATAGCTCAGACAAAGATTTAAACAAGAATATAACTGAAAAAAAATTACCGATAATCCAATCAAGATAACAAATCTAATATCATATTCAAACAAGGATCAAAGGAATCATGAATGCGAATATCAAATCAAACAGAATATCAACGAATATCAAATGAATCATGAGTACGGGTAGCAAATCAAATGGAATATCAAACGAATCAAAGTAGCTAAAACAAATGAGAATCAAGACATGAGGTGTCCTTACTAAAAGGATGGAATATCTGTATCTTAACAAACAAAGAACAGAGAGAAAGAACACAAAAGCAAGAGATCACCCTATCTTCACCGAATCTATAAGAATCTATGATTACATATCATTATCTATCTTATTTTATAAGCTCATTGCTTGATCTTATCATATATAGACCTTAAGTGACCTAATTAGGGTTTTCTAAATTTTCAGAATCTGCCAACTTTTTAAGTGTTGGTTTCCAATTTTATAGACCCATTAAATGACCTCCAAAAATTCTACCAAAAATCACAGAGGTTTCCATATGTGTCTAGTATGTCTATGAATTTTAGTGGATTTTATTACCATGTTTAAATACCCTTCCAACCCTTTCTACCAAAACTGACCCCGAAAGTGACCTGTCAGAACCTTTGAAAAGTTCACACGTAAAAATCCTACTTAGACAACTCAGAAAATTCTGAAAAAAATCATGGATGTAGCTAATATCATGAATATTTACCAAATCAAATTTTAGGGGCTAACTCCTTACGGTTTGAGAATTAAAAATAAAATACTACTACTGAAGTCTTTGGATATAAATTCCATATTCGACACTTAATCTTATAAAAATTAAAAATCGACCTTCCCGACCTCCAATGGACATGAGCCCGGATTTTCCAGAAACTAGACTCTTTGAATTTAAGTTTAGGCTCAAGAATCATGTCAAAACTCGTTTTTATCACAGTTATACCCCGATCAACACGACCCAAAATTCTGGTCAGAAACATAAAGACTTATAAACCCTAATTCTTACCAATCCTCTTCATAAAAACATGTCCTATGGTTTCTAATCTTGTAGGTTTTCATTAAAACATCATTAATGATTATCTAGGGTTTCATATCATGATTTTATGCCATATTAATTAGATTAAACCTTATACAAATTAACAAGATCATTAACACATGTTTTCCTTTCTATGATTTTATGTAAAAACTTATGTGAATCATGGAGACACAAAGAATGAATTCAAAAGAGACATGGAATACCTATGGAATCAAGATTGGAGAGGATCACAAGAACAAGAACACCAAAGAATCAAGAATCAACAATCACACAAAGCTTGAATAACTCTATCCGAATCACCAACTTCTTCTTCTTGCAAATTCTATGGATGAACACAAGGTTTTGGAGTAAAATTTTTAAAAGAGAATGATGAGGGAGTGGGATAGAACTGACTATATATATAGAGAGGAGAGGGGACAACAATTTCTTATTCTTTTAGAAGATTTTAAAAGATTTGCCTTAATCATTTTACACCTAATACTTAAAATAGGATTTGTAAAAAGAAAATAAAATAATTTCTAAATATATAGGGGGGGGGGATTTTTATACATAAATTAGGAAAATTATATATTTTTTTTCTAAAAAAACTACATATCTTATGTTATAAATTAATAATACACAAATAATTATAACCTAAGGTTTTAATGTTAAAGACTTATTATTCAAACTTAGGTTATATTCAAAATGGTGAAATAAAAATATAAACTAAATTTTTGGGTTTTACAACTCTTCCCCACTGAAAAGAAAATTTCGTCCTCGAAATTGAAATCGAAATTTAAAATAGGTAGATGAATTCAGGGTTATCCAGATCATCAAAGATGACACGATTGGTATGACAAACGATAGCGGCGCGATGTTTAGTCAACCAAATCATGCCCATAATTTAATATCAAAATCATTCATATCCAGAGGAAACAAATTAGCAGAACGAATCTTATCATCAAATCAAAGCGGACAGTTCTGATATTCGTGGTCAATGATCACTAGACTTTTCATAGGCGTAGATATCGATAAGGTATAATTAAGTAGTGTAGGGGAGATGCTAATGTGTTTAGAAAATGAAACAAAAACCACAGAATGTGTTGCACTCGTATCAAATAAGACAAAACAGCACGACCATTCAAGAAGAGAGTTCCCAAAATGGTACCTGAAGAGTTAGTTGCATGATCCTTAGTTGAAGAAAAAACTTGCCCCTTAGCAGCAGGTTGATTTTTGTTCCCATTTCCCCTACCATCGTTTCCACCATTCTTAGGGCAATCCCTGGCCATATGCCCAGTTGAACCACAAGTGAAACAAGATCTAGTAACCCTATGACATGCCTTGCCCGGATGAAGTTTCCCACATATGTCATATGGAGGAGAGGAGGCATAGTCCGGGTATCTTTTCTGACCTGAATGTGGAAACCAAGAGATCGTTTAAGCTCAGGCTGTTTAGACCTTTATCTAGGATAATATCAATGTTCATAAGTTATAAAAACAAAGCAGAATAAGAACAAAGATATTGAACAAGGATTTACCAAACATTCTCCACAGCCCCAATATTATTTGATCAAGATAATACGGTTACATCAATGAACTGTAACAGGGATCAAGGAAAACCTTGATTACCTTGAGGCTACTCCATCTCTACACTAGACGTCTACATCTTTTATACTTTGTGTACACACACTTTTCTGGATGGATGCCTAAACCAGACTCCCTGCCTCTCTTTATAAACTAGAGAGGCTAGGGTTTACAATAAAAACCTAGCTTACATATTAAGCTAACCTAATATTACATCTTAAGTCCTTGTTGTTTCTTCTTTCTTCATTGTTGCATATAAGATTTTGTAATCATCAAATCAGAATTCCCAACACTGAAGACCCAGAAGAACGGTTGTACTGCTGACCTCGGTTCTGCCATGACTTCTGATTACTGTTGCCACTCTGCCTGTTATAACTGCGACCGTCATAACCCTTCTAATCATAACCCCTCTGATTGCTATCCTGAGCTGTCAGTCGAATACGGTCCCCTTCACGGTTTCTCTTGTTATTCTGACTTGACCTCTCACGAAGAATCTCCATGTTCCCAGCAGCATTGGCCACTTGAGCCACATCAGTAAATTCCGTGTTCACTATCCCATCTAGAATCTAATCACAAAGTGCCTACTTGAAATGCTTGGCATGTTCCTCCGGAGGACCTGCCTTCTTACCCATGAAGCCAGCCAACCTAAGAAACCTCTTCATAAGCTCACCACTAGTCTCTCCATCTGACGAATCGTGTGGTACTCCCTCTCATACTTTTGTTGCTCAGACCTGGAAAAGTACTGCAAAAAGAAGATGTCACAAAAATCCTTCCATGGCAAGGTAGCCACATACGTCTCACCTCTTTTGGCTTGTTTAAAAGCCTTCCACGAATTGGCATCTCCTTCCAACTTGTAACTTGCCAACCTAGCCTTGAATTCATCAGCACATCCCAAAACCTCGAATATCTTCTCAATGTGAGCAATCCAGTTTTCAGCATCAACTGAAGTGGTTGCGGAGCTAAAAGATCGAGGCTTCTGTTTCCCAAACCTTTCTAACCAGGTGTGGATGGTGGGAGGTTGGTCACCATTTCCCCCAGCGCCATTCTGACGGATCTCATTGGTGAGCCGAATAGTGAGACCAGGTAGCAATGCATCAACTGCTCGCTGCACTGCCGCCTCGAAACCAGGACCCGAAAATTCAAGGTTAGATTGACGTGTGCCGACCATCTTAGTAATCAACAAATGAAACAGCGAAGACAGTTTAAAGTTAAGATCAAAATACGAAAGGAAGCGATCATATCAAAAGGAAACCTAATGTCTACCCAATCCTCACAGGTCATAACCTAGGTTCTACAGGGTGGAACGTGGCTCTGATACCATAATTGTAACATCCCGCTCCGATAAAGAGACCAACAGTCACATTATGGTGTCATATCAGAACATATAAACGCAAGCGGAAGACTTTATTAAATAAAAATACTAAGTCATGAAACAAAAACACTTCCAAAAGTATTAAATTCCAACAAAGTCTAAATGAAAAGAGATCTTCAAACGAAATAAGTCTTAAACATAAATCCAAACAAGGGAATCTATAAAGGATCGGTCCTCTAAAAGCTTCCTATTCTCAACACTCAAATCCCAACTTCCCACTTATTGCCTACCACAGGAAAAGAAAATGCGGCTGAGCTAACGCTCAGTGAATAGATATAATAATAATAAGGTAATAAGACAAAAGAATATATGAGACGAATCACGAGAACCTACTAAACAAATATCATACGAAATACGAATCAAATGAATAAGAATCAAGAACAACAAAGGAATGCCCACGAGCTCAGATAAATGTCTATACATGATACATGAATAGAATGTACATAGGCAAGCAACTCCTGATGTACCAAATGTGATATGGGGTGTATAGCACACATACAACCATTCACCTGAACTGAATGGAACAAAGTACCTAGGATGCATCCATACGCTCCCTGCAAAACAAAGTCATATCCATGTACACAAGTACAATGACGAGTATACATACACATGTAAGCTAATAATAATCAAACGCCATCATTCAAAAGGGAATGCCGTGGACTAATCACACTGCCACAAATAGTGTTATGCCATTGGTGCATCAATGACATAGTCATGGTACCTCCATGACTAGTTCAAATAGCTCGGGCAAAGATTTAAACAGGAATATAACTAAACAAATTACCGATAATCCAATCAAGATAACAAATCTAATATCATATTCAAACAAGGATCAAAGGAATCATGAATGCGAATATCAAATCAAACAGAATATCAACGAATATCAAATGAATCATGAGTACGGGTAGCAAATCAAAGGGCATATCAAACGAATCAAAGTAGCTAAAACAAATGAGAATCAAGACATGAGGTGTCCTTACTAAAAGGACGGAATATCTGTACCTTAACAAACACAGAACGAAGAGAAAGAACACAAAAGCAAGAGTGATACACCTCCGAATACGCTATACGTAAATATATATATAGTATATAAGGATTAGATCAAATAATAGTATAGTAATTATTTTCTGTCGGATTTAAGAAAAAAACTTTTAACCAAAGTTGTCTCAAAAACCTCCCGGGTCGTTTTCCCTCGACGAAGCGTGAATTGAAAATCGGTTAAGTCCGTGATCGCGCGTTTTGAATAGTTTTAAAGATTTTTGATTTGGGTTCCTAAATCCTACTAAATGTAAATGACAAGTAAATAAATGCACAAAAATAAGTAAACAAGAAATGACAATTAAACACGTAAGCATTAAAACGTAAACGGGAATTTAAAACGCGACATTTAAAACCTAAATTATCGAAAATTAATCCTAAAACTATTTTTCTACTATTTCCAATCCTAATTTACAAACTACTAATAAAAAGCTAAGGAAATTCTAAAACGAGGGTGCTTAAAGTTAAAAACGAAGTAAACAAGAACGGGAACGAAATCCCGTTCTTTAAAAAGTGAAATTTCAAAATATTAACCCTACGAAAGTAAATTTCAAACCTAAGCCTAAAATATAATAAAAGAAAATTTTATAAAAAATAATTTTATTTTTTTGATTATTTTTCTATTTTTTATGAATTGTTAAAGTTTTAAACTAAATAAATTCAAGAAAAACTACTAACGTAAATTTAAAAATCTAAGAAAAATTAAAAAAATACATTGAACAGTGAAGAATACAAGAAAAATAAAAGCTCAAGGCGAGCTTAAACAAATAAGCCAGTAAAAAGCTTAAAAGCACACAAAGTGCTTATTTATAAATGAGCAAAAATAAGTTTAAAACCATTATTAGTTGCACCCGTGTCCGTAAAAGTCCCAAGCGCAGTGGTTGTTGGTTGTGAGTGTTATAAAAGGTTGAGGAGGGTTGAGGTCCAGGGTTCGAGCCTTGCTCACCCTGGATTTCCCCTCTCCCCTTTTTTAACTTTTTGCAAAAACTTTGAAAAACAAAGTTGTAAAACAGCTCAAAATAAACAAATTTTATAAAAGAAAGCTTTTATCAAAAAAACAAAGTAAATAAGCTAAAATTAGCTTAAAACAGACAGAAACACTTTAACTCTTTTTTAACTATTTCTTAAAACACAAGTACACTAATAAGCTAAAATAAGCTCAAACCAGATCAAATAAGCTATGGCTACCCTAAAACTACCCTAATAAGCTAAACTGAACTAGAAATAAGCAAAATGGATAACCATAAGCTAAAAATAATCCAATAAGCACTTTAACAAAAACTGTTAACCAAACAGTCCCTTAAGGAAACTTTACGTATTTTTTCAATAAGCTAAAGGTTTTTTGTTAAATTTTTTATTATCCCTTGTGGACTTTTGGCTTTATCAATAAAAACCTTGACCTAAAACAACTTAAAAAACATCCCGCTTCCCCCTTTTCCACCCCCCTGCTTTTGAAAACTATTTTGAAAATCAAACGCTTAAGAAAAAAGCTTAATGAAAAAGCTGAAAATTCAGTTTACTATACTTTTGGTTATTGAATAAAAAGACAAAAAGCAAAATTGCAAATCAAATAGTATTCAAATAAGCTTTTTAAACTAAAATAAGCCCTAATCTATCTAGAATGGCCTAAAATCTATTTGTGCTATCAAAATCAAAACCTAAAAACTACTTTTACCCTCTAAAAATAAGCTTAAAATTTGGCAATTTTGGCTATTTTTTTGGATACAATGACATCCATAAAAAAAGAACCAAAACTTAAAATCCTACAAGTGCAGGCTAAGATACTTACTTCTATACTAATTTAACACCAAATTAAGATCAAATGAGGACAGTGTAAAACAAAAACTCATTGGCTGAATATGCATATCTAATGGAAATGATGCTAACAGATTTAAGCTATTACTAACTAAGCTGATTTAAAACTTATTAACATTCAACAAAACCTTAAAACCAGTTCTTAAATCTAAGATATGAGAGATCAAAATTGACTTAAAGAGGTGAAACCACAACCAGTATTAACTTATAGTTAATACTGGACTTGATCCAAACACCCCTTTAGGAATTTTGTCACCATATTAAGCTTGAGAAACTGATAGATAAGGCTTAACATCTTAAGACTAGATAACAACAAGCTTATAACACAACTAATTAATAGGTTAAGCAAACAAATAAGCCAGATCTAAAAGCTATAATACTATGCTACTATTATGGATTTTTAAAACTGTTTTATCACAATGACTTGCAGATTAAGATCTAAATATTTAATTAACTAATAAGCCATTAAACAAACTGAAATAACAACATTAAGTAAGAACTAAACAATAATAACAAACAAGTAAAATGACCAACAATAACAAATAATTTAAACAGAAACAAAGCTAACAATGTAAATAGAAATGGTTATCTCATCGCCTTGGCTCAAAACCAGGAGTGGATAAGATCAAATTAAGCTTTAACCTATCCCATCTTATAATAAGCCCTACTAAATACCCATAAAGCTCTTCAAATTTTAGCTTAGCTCCAAATGTGAGCTTAAAATCCAAATTCCTTTAATCAATAACCAGCTCCATAACTTATTACACTAATGAACATTTAAGAGAAAAGAGCTTAACACTTACTTAACACTTATTAGTAACTAATTAAAAACACTTTTGCACATATGAAAAAGAAAGTTTAAGAACAAACAGAATTTTATTAAATGAAAAGGAAGATTACATTGCTGAAAAAGAGATTACATAAAATAAATGACAATAAGCTGAAAAATTAAGCTAAAAGCTACTCTATACTACTCTAAATTATCCTACTCCTATTGATCCCTCCTGTAGGTGAAAATGCTTCTATTATAACCGTTATAGAGAATCCGCCCCCCCCCCCTTCGCATCTAGGCTCCCATACGCTCCCCCACTTTAACCTGATCTTCAAACCTTGTTTGCCCTCAAAGGAAATGATCAAAACCGTTCTTGGCCTTACACCCCACCTCCAATCTAATACGTTGGATTGCCAACGTGACTGCCAAATTTGTCAGGTGTCAGAGGTGAGCTTGTAAAGGTGAATTTCCACTTTCATGAAATTAAATTAGCGGGGTACATTGGGAAGACGGGTGAACATGAAAACTGTTTTCCGCCCCCTTTTCTTTATACGTTTTCTTTTGTTTGACCCCATAGTGGACTTGGGCTCGAAAAGGTTTTGGCTATGAATTATGGTTTGGGCGTAGTAAATGGTTAAAAGATTAAGGGGTTTATAAAGGGACTAACGACCTTAGTCTTAATTAACAAGGCCTAACGGTGTATTGGGATTTTTAAACTTTTGTGCATATGGGATTAATCATGAAAGGTTGTTTGAATATTTTCAAGGTTTTTTTATTTTGTGAGTTGACATTGTTAGACCAGGGTTGCTCTTTTTTGACCATAGCTTATAATTCCTGGCTCTTGTGCACTCTTTCCATTCCCGTGTCCGTGTTTTATCTGTTTTTGCTTTGATTTTGTCCATTTCTTTAATATCCGTACCTGCATATACACAAATACAAAAACAAGCATATATCTGCCATTTTTATTATGTTTTTGGTTATTTGAGTCCATTTTTAGAAGGTAAAAGGTATGTGTAAAATAGC
The DNA here is from genome assembly GCA_026074375.1 of Tanacetum coccineum. Classification (NCBI taxonomy): domain Eukaryota; kingdom Viridiplantae; phylum Streptophyta; class Magnoliopsida; order Asterales; family Asteraceae; genus Tanacetum; species Tanacetum coccineum. Next base: position 37,596 of record BQNB010029082.1, read on the forward strand.
TACATAACCAAATCCCCATACTAAAGTATTAGGCCGTGTCCTCCGCACTGCTATATAGTCTGCACTTAGAATATCTAAGAATCTCGATTCCCCCCCGACTAATTACCTCGAAAATAGGCTAAGTGTTCATCAGAGGTGAATTAAAAATCAAAGTTAGAGAAGCCCCATTTTTACTATTATTGAAGATATACGCTCATTACCACTAATATTTTTGTTTTTCTCTTTTTCTCATTTTTTTAGCAACTAACTAATTTGACTTTCGTTATTTTCATAACTTCTAGGGTCATAGAACAAGATGCATTTCGATCCAAAAATGCCCCAAAAAGGATAAATTCATCGTTCTCGACTTTTCACTCGCTCCAAACCAAGCTTAAAATGAAATCACAGTTAAATATCAGTTAAGATGCTAACACTACTCATATTTGAAACTTGAACTCTTTTCACTCCCACAATTATTATAGCTAGGTGAATGTGCTATTTTGAATTTCAACCATGGATCAACGTTTTTCAAAATTCTATGTTTCACGTTCTACCCGAGAATAATGAGTTTGAAGGCGAGATCATCCCATGTAGCGACTTTCGTCTCGACACATCTCAACCTTGCAGCTAAGTGACTAGACTTTTGACACCCCACATAGACTAGTATCGGGACTCACGACCTTAGGTTTAGAAAACTCTCAGGTTTCTGTTTACACATAGCTTTATTTAAAACTTAAAAAAATTGGCAAAGTTCAAAAGCATATTTAAATGTAACAAAAAAGATCTATTATTTAATTCACACTTAATATTAAACAAACATTGATGCCATTTGGTAACGCCACGACCCTTTTAAAGGGCTGCAACAGCGGTTGTGATCCAAAGATGCAACTAATTTTTATCCAGCTCGGATTTAATTCTGACTATGGCTTTCTTTAGAAGTTGTAACATCGTTTAGCCGCAAATGCATCAACTGTATCACCCACATTTATATTTATTATATTTTTAATTTTTCATATATATATATTATTTTTATTTTATAATGTATAGAGAAGACTTCTCATTGAAAAATTTAAGTATAAATTTGAACTAAAACTAAATTTTTTGCTATTAACTACATAAAATTTGTTGATTTAAGTTTAATCTTCAAAAATAGCACGTATGATTAGTCCGGTTAAGAGCTTATGGGAGAAAAAGCCATAAATGACAGACATACTCGTTAAGATTTTCCAAATAATCCTGTTTAGCAACCAACGCATACGGTAACGCTATTATGTTTTCGTCTTTGCAAAAAGCGCCAACAGCTTAATCCTAAAAGTTAAGGAACAACTAGAGCTCAACACCTCATCGAGTCCTAAATTTATTCTTATTCTACCCAGCAAAATCAAAATTGGGTGACAAAACACTTTTTTATTTTGGAAAATTTTTAAAATTTTTCAATTATTTGGAAATTTTTATGGTAAAAACGGATTACCGTAAAACAACAGCTGAAGGCACAATCAAATCGATAAATTCCCCATACTAAAAACGACACATTGTCCCTCTAATAGGAGATCCCCATTCTAATTGCAATACATAATCTTGAATAAAGGGTCCTACGCAAATCTAAAGCCTTATTATTATCTAAAGATAAACGTTATCGATAAGATTTAGAGACGAATTTTCCCAATATAAGCATGCCAAGTATTGAAGAGAGATAAGATGGACCAAAACCACCGAGCACGAGAGTCTTCAAAATCCGGGCAATCCTAGACAAACATCACAAACCACAAAACACGAAACACGAGAAAGAGGCGAGCCCCCTCTCATCAAATGTTAGAAAATAGATAAGAAGATAGAAACGCTTGTTTTTGTTAACCGAGTCATGAGCTTGACTCGACCCCGAATTAAGTTGTCCTAGAAACAAATGGAAAAGAAATCTCAATCGGGCTTTCATAATGGTTTTGGATTAAACTTAAAGCACATGAAAGTTTCCATCCCGGAGGGAATGCCTCCGCTCTATAAGCTGTCAGGTCCAAAAAGGTCTTCACTCCCGGTGGAGATAAGTAAAGGAGAATCCACAGGGTAGGTGAGATACGGGAGAAAAGTCCGAATGAAAAATGTGAAGGAATCGTCATCTTTAATATTTTGAGAAACATCAATCTCACCTCCCCCTGGGTCAAAACATTCGTCTTCATTAAGCTCATCAAAATTGTTTATCACGGGCACATCGGGCTCAATGTTGAAGGTAAAACGCTCATACTCAGGAATCGGATCTTTGTTAAGTAAGTTGTCAAGAAAAACGATATCCCCTTCCGAGTCAAAATCGCTCTTAATACCCGGAGGTATCGACTCTTCTGGAACAAGACATGTATCAACCTCCTCTACAAGAAATTCACTATCCACAACGGGAATAGGAGAAGGGGAGGGATTTTCGAGCACAAAAGGAATAGACGGAGTAAGTTTCAATGCTTCGATCTTATCAACGAGAAGATTGACGTTTAATAATTTCTCACGAAGAATCTCGTCCTTTATTTGAAAAATATCAATCTCTTCTTCTTTATCATCAAAATAGTCTTCATCACAATCGTCTTCATCAATTCTTGGTAAAATTGGATCAATAAAATCGAGTTCACCGGCAAACTCCTCGGGAAGAAAATCAATCTTATGAGATGTGATCGAAATATCTCGACTAAGCAAAGAGTTAATAAATCTAAATTCAGCATCAAAATGATCACAAGACGGCACATCACAAATATCTTCGGAAATACCCTTAAACTCACTTGGGATTGGGACAAGGTTGGTTTTACACAATGTAAGGCATTATTCCAACACATTGCACTGCCAAAATGTACAAAAAAGTAGTTAAATCATTCCATGCACAGGCTCCAATTGCTTGTCTCTAAAGAGTAAATTTGTATAACAATCTTAGTAGAGTTGCTTCCAGCACGCACCACTTTGTAGTAAGGTGAGTTTATAGGGTCAAATGCCAATCTCAATCCAACACATTCATAAAAAATTGAATCATCGTGCGCGTAATTTGGTTGCGAAAGCATTTTAAACAAATCAATGGATGAATTATATACGTAATCAAAAGGAGTCCCCCAACTGGTATACAAAATCAAATCATTGCAAGACTACAAGATGTTAACATTATCAACTGCCTCAGTAGAGCCAAGAGTGAATGACTTATCGATAGTGTATTTTGTTGACTTAATTTTGGGATCCAACGAGACAAAATCACAATGAAATAAAGATATAATGTGATTAACAAAAAGACCAGCATGGGGATCTAGGTTATGGATCTGGCTGTGTTTAAGGGTGAAAACAAGGGATGTGAGAATTGTTAGCCATTGTTTTAAAACGCATGTAAAGAGATGAATACAGAGAATAAGTAATCGGATTAAGATTTCAGTTAAAAGGTCGTCGTTAGTAAGTACTTTATGTGGTGGTGCATAGGTTTCTCGAGCATGTGTGTTGAGCTCTTTTGATATCATCTCCAATATCTAGTGAACTTTTAATGAAGTGAAATTTTATTGTTGGTTGTGGATGACTTAATTTACGGTTGTTGTAGTATGTTTGACTATATTTACCCTTACATAAAAAAACCAAGATGAGTAGATGACAAGCTAAAACTAAGTTGTAAGGGACGAAATTTGCAATCATAGTGTATTTTCATTTTCACATGTTAATATGAAGAGTTATGATGTTTCTTTCGTCCCTTAACTTTTGGATATTATTTCATATTTTATCCCTGAACTTAGTGTTCCATACTGTATATTTCCTGCCAATTATACACATTAAATGCGATGTATCAAGCTGTGTGAGAAACAATCACACGCATTGCATGTTATTATTACAGTACACATTTGACTTTGGATTAGACCATCAACTGTATTTACTTTCCTTTGTTGATATTTAAGGGGTGATAACCCTATTGATTGTATTGGTATTGATGGTTATTTTTTATCATTAAATTAGACAATTAATATTACATTAATATTTGTCAGAGTATATGTTTTACTCACTGTTTTGGTCAAAATAATTAATACTCCCCCATGTTGTTAGTCAACATAGTTTTAATGTGTGTTTCAAAATATGTTACATTCTGTCACACTATATAATATGGGCAAGTCTCACCGTTTTATAATGTATACGTGTATTCTATTTATCTTGTTAGAGCCTTGGTCCCTCCGTGTTTTGCTTTATCCGTTTTTGCTTTTTAAGGGGTCAAAACCCCAGTCATTTGCATACCCAAAAACCCATTGAAGCATATAACAGACTCAACATTAACTTTAAAAAAATGGTTGCTTTTCCACGTCTAGATGAACTCGCCGTGACTGCTAATTCTAGGTCTTTATTTGATGGAATGATGCTACACTTTAAAAGGGAAACGACAATTGATCTTGAGTTTGCAGGTGATCTACACAACTTATGGGTGCAATTTATAGACCGCACAAATGATAGGAAGCTGTTTATAAGTAAATTTGAAGGAGTGCCTTCATCATTGATTACCTACAATTGCTGTCAGTTTCTACACCAAGTTCAACATAATGATTCTATTAAATTGTTAGAGCTGAAGAAGGTGGTCGCTGAAACTTATCGTGAAGTACATAAAAAGATTGATTTTGTTTATGTTATGAAGAATATGTGACTGGGTTGTTCATGTGTTGGTTAGGTTGTATAATTTTGTATAATTTTACCTACTTTGTGTAATTTTGCCCTATGCTATTTATCCAGTCGATGTTTATGTAAAAACTTTGTTTGGTTCCTAAAAATTATGATGTTGTTAATTATCGATTTTGTTATTTAAACTCTGTGAGGTTATTGATTATTGCTCATATACAACTTGAGAATTTATTACACACACATTAAGCCAACTTTAAAAAAAAAGGGAAATAATCGTTCTATAAAAGGTGAATTCCTACATGGACAATAAATAATGTATCTTACACTGTTGGTTGCTTAGGTTAGTTTGGTCTATTTTCCTTTCCCGCTTTCCACGTGTCTTCCAAAGGAAGATTTCTTTAGGGACTAAGGGTGTAATAATAGTGTTATTTAATAAAAGTGACATAGAACCTTATGAATGTCAATCACTGAGCCATCATATATGTGATATTTAATTATTAGATTCACTGTGGAACCACTAACATGAGTTGGTATTTGCTATTTAAGGGTAGTTACCGAAATCATTTTCAAACCATATATACAACCTAACACAACCAACAACACCAAAAAACCAATGGCCTTCCTACGTCTACAAGAACTTACAACTGCGGAAAACTCTAACAATTTGACTGAGGCAATGTCAGTCTGATGCGGTTGTCGTTAGACTTCAACAAGAAGTTTTACAACTCCCTAGGCAGTGCACCTAATCGTTGTAGTGTAGTATAGGAAAGACTCGGGAGTTGTTATCGTTCTCTAGGGGAATAGGTTGGGAAGGCTCGATCAGAATCTAACAGAGGTCTACGGGATTGAGAGAAGATTCTTTTTGTATTTTTATATTTTTACAGATTCAGGTAAATATCATGGTCGAGAGGTTGGTTTGTTTTATCTAATTAAACTAATAATAATCTAAACTACTTTGATGATAACTATATAATAAACGAACGTATTTACTTAATCATGCAATACTCCTCAGATTGCTTCTCCTAATCTTGTTGCTTTATCACACTTGTGATGATCTGTGTAAGTATTTCCTAAGTCATGAACGAATTACACGAACTCGCTGTCTACATAATATTCTGTTAAGGCAACGTACAAGTAAGGTAGTATGAAGACTATTACAAGGCCCTTAAGAGTATATGACATGCAATTGAAATATCTTAAGAGGGATCAACCATATTAGGGGTATGGTAGTATAAAGACTGTTACCGATGGTATCCTTTCTACACACTCGCATTTCCCTATATGTCTATGCCAATTTAATATCTTATGGCTAGTTTTCTAAATCTGAACGCACATATCCATCACAAGGAGCAACATTAAGAGGATCTATAATCTAAGTTTCATGCAATCATAAGTAAATACTAAAGGATCTAGCCTAGCATGTTATAAGAAGGTAAAGAACACAAATCAATCAAACAATAAATAGACATATGAAAGATTAAAGGGATAAATGAACTTTACTTGATTAAAACATGGATTAAAGACTGTTGCAATAGGGTTTTGAGGCCCTAAAGACGGCCTAAAAACTGCCAAACTCGACTATAAAAGTTAGGGTTCGTCTCCCAAAAGTTACACATGAAAAATCCTAAAATAGGTTTTGTATATATAGGAAAAGAGGCTCGACGACGTCGTGTTGTAATCGTGATGCCGTCGCCACATAGAATCTTCTAGAGCCACTTTAAGTTGGCTACACCCTGATGCCATCGCCAAATCCATGATGCCATCACTTTGAAAATCCTGACTCCGTCGCTTAGTAATCGCGACGCCGTCTCTACGCTTTGTATGCATAATTCTCTAAGATAAATGGTGTAGAGTCGTAGTCTTATCTGTTTCTTCTCCAAATGAGCCCAATTCACGTGTATTTCCTTCAAATGCTATCCAAGTGCTAAAAACATGAAAACAAATAATTAAGCACATAATCTGGGCATATTTACATGATTTAGAGGGTTAAATGACCCTGAAATATTGTATAAAATGACACCTCATCAAATACCCCTACACTTGAGATTTGCTTGTCCTCAAGAAAATAGGCTTTTCTACCTAGACAATAGCAATATTGGGGGCATTTAACTTACTCTTTAAAAGCAGTTTAAGATACAACCTCCTAGACCTTGTAATTAAAAGCACATAATGCGTATACTAGCACCTCGCATAAGTGTTTGGGATTCTCTATTTCTCTCGGGTGTATAATAAATTATAACAACTATGGGAACTAAAAAATTAACACTCATTACCTGTCATAGCATATAAATTACCATAGGCTTGGTAAAGGATCAAACCTCCACCGCTAGGCGCAAGTATTAGTCATTACTATCAAAGAGGTCTTTTAAAAGGTTGTGATGTGTAGGTGTTAGATAACATTAACAGAAACGGAAACAGATGGGATATATTTAGGAAGTGACATTTTGGGTGAATTTGGGGTGAAAGGGTTAGCTAATTATTTATACGAATACACGCTGATTGGGTTGCTAAGCCAAAGACTTAGACAAAGGTATACAAACTCTACACAACTCTACATCAATCTCTTTTCTTTTTATTTTCTATTTTTTTACATAATACATCACTTAGGGCTTATAGATGCACCTCTACACTTGAGTTTTAGAACTCATAATTACAATTTAACTAATGACCCGAATTGAGGTGGATCAACATATCATGGAGATCATTTGACAAACTTATGGGGGGTATTCATTTAACTTTTCTTCCCCATTCTTCAGCGAAATAAATACTACCATGAATCCAAATCGTCCCAAAACTGTATTTATAAGGATAAGGACTTAGCAACAGTGTACTAAATAATTAACTTAGGTTAAAACAATAATGTACTAAAAGCGAGTACATACAAGGTTTGTTTTGGGTAAAGGTTTACCCCGGTAAATATATTAACCAAAAAAACTGTAAAGTACAAATGAAATGTGGCTCAAGTACCACATTAACCTCAAGCTACAGACAACTTGATAAACAAGTGTTTATGACATGCCATAAATACAAACAAAGCCTAGTAAACAAAAACTAAGCTAGACAAGAACCAAGATGAGAACATAAAATCAAGCGAGCATCCCGCAAACCAGCAACAACACAACAGGAACATATACGATCAAGGTGAGTCTACCTCCTTAAAAATCCTTACCAAAGAAAACCTTGTGGGAAAAACCTTGGATAAGGAAAAAAGAGTACAACCCTCACCTGGAACTCCCATCATGAACAATACAAGAGCTTGGAATCTTCCACTGGTCAAGCAGCAGATGAGACCGGGTTGTCATCTTCTTGAACTTGAAAGGAACCAACTTCAACTGCACTACAGATATAATAACATCAACAATATGATCCGGAGACGAAGTCTTCTTCTTGAATAATCTTCCATTCCTTTCCAGTCAAATGTAGTATGATGTAGCAGCAAGCACAAATCTAGAAAAAAAATACTAACCGTCGTTTTGCCCTTGGATATAGGATTACTAAAAGTAGTAACATCAATAAGCCGAGGTGGAATAGAATCCATGTCACAAAGAACACGAACCTTAGACCACACCTGCGAAGAGAAAGCACACTCAAAGAACAAGTGATCATGATAATCAGGAACCAAATCACACAAGGGGCATCTAAGCAGGTTTAAGTCGATACTCGGACCGACATCCCATTGCCGCAGCCTATCTTGTGTCTTCAACTTCTGCTGATAAACCAACTACATATGTATAACATGACGAGGGATACAGTGAGGAAACCAGAGTACATTATACCAATTAACAATATCAGCCCTAGTCTGAATCGTATCCCAAGCACAGGCCACCGAGAAAGGCCACAAAGCACCATCCTTATCACGTCATAAAATGACATCATCAATATTATCAAGTAATAAAGGAACCTGTAATTGGGCCATAATCAGGAACCTAGATAGCCAGTCAAGAGGCTATTGGCAAACACCATTAGAGATAAGTTTATTGACTGAGTCATCAAGAGAAAAACCCGATCTAGTAATATCCCTATTAGAAAACATGTCCTTAAGAGGACGCAAATCAGCCCATCGATTAAACAAAGCAGATGTAGATTTGCCATTGTTAATCTTATGCCAAATAAAAGGTCGAATTGTGGATCTAATTTGGAGAAGCTTGCGCCATCCCCAACTAACATCACATCTACAAGGAACATCCCAGAAACTACAACCTTTAAGCTTATACGTATGGACCCATTTAACCCATAAAGACTCTCTATGGGTCAAAATACTCCAAATATGAGTAGCCATTAGAGCAACATTAAAATCATCAATTCTATGGATACCTAGGCCACCCTCAGGCTTAGGCATGCAAACAGAATCCCAAGAGACTTTGGCTTTCCCTTTCTTCATTTCTCCTTGACACCATAGAAAACCATGAATAAGTTGTTCCATGTCATGCACAATAAAGTTAGGGAGAATAAAAACAGAAGCCCAATAGATATGCATGGATGACAAAACCGACCGAATTAATTGGAGACGACCAGCAAGGGATAGAAACTTATTCCTCTAGTCAGTAACTCTACTTTTAAGCTTTTCAACAAGGATTTTGCAATCATGGTATAAAAGTCTAGAAAAAATAAGAGGCACACCCAAATATCTTACAGGCAAAACCCCTTCAGCAAAAGGCATAAAATTTAAAATAGACGCTTTAATAGTATTGGGGACATTACAAAAGAACGCTGTGCTCTTAGGAATGCTAGGAACCAGACCTGAAACCTGTTTAAATTCCTCCAACGCATCCATAATAACAACAATCGAACTAGGATTACCACGGGAAAATAAGAAAAGGTCATCAGCAAAACACAAGTTAATAATCCTTTGTTGTTCACATAGATGATGATACTAGAAATCATCCGAATCGCGCACCCTACACTGCAATATTAAGGTAAGAATTTCCATAACTAAAGTAAATAGATATGGAGATAGAGGATTACCCTGCCGCAAACCCCGCTTGCCTTTAAACCAACCATGCAAGTTACCATTAACACATATACAGTAAGAGGCTCCAGAAACACAAACCATAATCCATTGGACCATCTTAGGGTCCAAAACCTACAAGAAAGTCTCAAGAAAACTCCAATCCATAGTATCTGTAAGTAATAAGATATCACTAACAAGAGACATGATCCGGAGGTCGGGGAGGATAAAATAAATAGAGAGCCATATTATTGATGATAGAAAAAGTGTAGAGAGAAGATGTGTGAGTCTAGAGAGAGAAAGTCAAGAACACACACACTTTACAAAATATTACAAAATGAATCCTTACCCCTCCATGGAAGTATGAAAGGGGTATTTATAGTCCTAGTGACACATAACTATCGTAACTAGTCATTATTAGTCCCTACGTGTCACGCTATAACTAAACTAATGTAATTCTGGATATGTCACCATATTTTAAGGCTAACAATCTTCCCCCAATATGTGGACACATACGGAATTACTTACAATGTTCCTATCAAGTATAATTACAATAAAATAAAGTCTTCCAAAGCACTTCTAAAGCTGAAGATGTCTTCAGAGTTCTCCTTGTCTTGAAACTTGTACTCCAGCTTAGATCGTCATTGTCATTACTTGTTCTGGAACCATTGTAGTATGCATGAGTTGGATTAACTTCCCCCCAATTCATGCGGAATGTCTTGAAAAGCTTTCTTCATAGACTCCTTTTTGGCAAAGTTTTTGAATCAACTTCCCCCAAACTAACATCCCTATCTTGAGCAGATTCTGAAACTTTGATACAGCTTGAACAATCTTCTACTTGTCATTGACGTGTACAACAAAATTTTGTAGAAGTCAAACCACACCAACGACCACTGCTTCTTGTCATAAGGGCTTGGTGAATATTCGTTCGGGGGTCCATGCGAGAAATCAACAACAATTCTTCTCACGTATGTTATTAATACTTCATAAACCGTACTAAGTAAAGTAGCATACACTACTTCCCCCTGGAAGTTGACACGGTAACATCAAAGTCAACTAAGTCCTGAATGTACACATTTTCCCCCATGATGGTTGCGAACTCTCGAAAGCATCATTGTTGTGTACGCACATGTACTCGAGAAGTTCTTGTCTTAAGCACAAATCTTGAAATCCAAACAAAGCATTACCCTCATGTCTTCAGAAACCGTAGAGGAGATGAAGCAAGAATCAAGAAAACTTGGTATAATCAAGGTCTTGTATATGAATGTCGTTGAAGAATTTTGAGAATTTTGCTTAGACTGTGAAGTACCTGTGTCTTGGAATAGCACAATAATATCCCGTGAGAATTGTTAATTACATCTCAACCTTTAAACTCTCTGGCTAACTTACCAACCTCGTATTCTGTCAGCTATTATTATGATCACTTGGTGAAGTAAGCCCGATATACCAAACTTGAAAATGAAGTGTAATCCCCCAAATTTGTTACTTAAGCTTGCACTGTTGTTGATTGAGGAACGGTACAAGATTAAATCTATAAGTACTCTATACCCAACCAGAAAAGTATAAGAAGTACAACACCTCTTGAAATTATCCACATCGTCTTCTGCATGTGACACTGAGTACTACAACGTAACTCCTTTAAGTAACAGTTAACCAGGTCTGCAACCAACCACCCCTGACTACTGGAAATAGATAATTCAAGTCTCAATCATAACCGTTGTACGTTCAAGCAAGTCATCAATCGATAGACTGGGTTTAAAGAAAAGGGGTAGAAAATAGAAGGAAGTCTCGATGATGAAATAAGTAGACGCCTTCGTGAAATCCAACTTCAAGCTCAAATAAAGGATACCAAAACAACTTCGTGATCACTTGTCATCGTAATCCGAATCTTTAGCCATTTGTCATTTTAGTGAATCTTATTTGGATTGTTTTAGTGTTATGTATCGTGTTTGTTGTGTTGTTGTTCAAGAATGTCGTTAAACTAAACAAATGTTATGTTCGAATGTCGTCAACGGATCAACATTGTCTAATCAACTTGTCATGATAACATTTTATTTCCAGCCTCGTCGTACCTTAAATGAAATAATCATGTAATCATAAATCCTAATTTTCGGTTATTATAAATTCTAGCCCACGTATTTTTTTTATTTCACTCTGGCCCATCATCTTTCTATATGGCCCGGTTCAACCAAATCCATATCACCCGACCCATACCCTTTATAACACATCTATATAACTAGGGATAACTAAAACTCATTAACCCTAACAAAAAAATACGCCTCCCACCTCCATCTCTCTTTTGCATCTGACTTCTTACAAACACATCATCAATTATACCCCAAAGCCACCTATTATATTTAACAGATACAGGAATCTTAATCAAAGATTAAACCGTTCCCAAATGTACTTATAAATCAGACAAAGCATGAACATCAAAACCATGTACTCCAACTCGTATGATGAAGCCCACAAAGAACATTTAAGTAGTAAGGCTTCAAGATCTTTTATAGGTCTCGAGTAGGTGATTTGTTGGTATTTCTTTTATTTGAGTCACACGAAACAAAGATTGAATATGACAAATTTGTTATCATCTAATTTCTACTTTCGTATAACAAAAAGAAGTCTTGTACTCCTCACAGATCTATGATGATTATTTATTTCGTGTTCTTGATCATTTAATGGTCATGATTTAATTTCAGTACACGAAGAGATGACTCTGAGATTTTATGTAGTCATTTTAGTTTTGGTTCGAGTCTTTGATTAATGGAGAAGGAGGATGAGATTAGGATATAGTTTTATATTTATTGATTATTTAATTTGTGACAAAGGGTTTTGGTAGTTTGATGGATTTGTAATGAAGTGTTGGCTGTTGATAGTGTTGTTGATGTTGGTTTTTGTTGATTTTTGGCTGTTGATTGTAACAGATATGGTTTAACAAAGAGTCTCTTCTGTCTTTCTTCATTACTGTTTTTGACCAAACTCAGTTGAGTTGACCGGGTCAACTCGGTAAATACCGAGTTGACTCGGTCTGGGTTGGTGGTTTATAACTCACCTGGCTTAGCGGATGTATAGTTCGCCTAAGGTGGGTGGTATAATTCACCTTCTTGTGGTGTATAATTCGCCTGTATAACTTTCCTAATACAACACCCTGGTATAAATCGCCTTTGTTAGGAAAAAGGTATAATTCGCCTTTGTTTTGATGTATAAATCGCCTGCACAAGACAAAAATGTACTTGTACTTTTTCCTAACAACATGGATCTGAGTTTTTTTTGCTTTTTGCCAAACAGCCACCAAGAAACCCAGATCTGTTTTTTCTATAAAACTTGTCTTTTAAGCACAAGAAAAAAAAACATATGGAACCAGCAAATTTGAACCAGAAAAAAAATGAAACATCATCATACACATAACATTTTTCGTGGCTTTTACCCTTACAATAAGCCTACGAAATAAAGCTGATAGAATCAGATGTGAACTTAACTTATAACAACAACAATAAAATCATTTTCATGACTTTGTCACAAGAAAAAGACACGAAAAAAATCATGAATGAACAGTAACCGAGTATGAACAGTAGATGAACAGTGTATGAACAGTAACCATGACAAGGATGAACAGTAATCGGACAACAACAAACATGATACGATACACCCCTACAGCTCTGATGCCAATTGTAAGTAATAAGATACACTAACAAAAGGGCATGATCCGGAGGTCGGGGAGGATAAAATAAATAGAGATCCATATTATTGAATATCGACCCTTCTACTCAGAACAACGTATTGACCTCTGCAGTTTAACCAACGTATCAGTTATCCCAAACAATACGGCGTATTCTGTAAAATCAATACAGCGTACTGACATTCAGCAGACCCATATGACATATTCAAATTAAGTGAATACGACGTATTGATCATTTGATACACTAGCAGAACTAAATTTGATTTCCGTGTTTAATTTTCTGTATTCTTTTCAAAGATCCTATCCTACTGATTTATTATCCTCTGTTTTAGGTGATGCATGACAAGGAGTTCAACTAAGGAACTAATTACATCTTTTGAAAACCCGGAAAGAGTATTTCGCTCAAAAAGGAGGCTTTTCGAAACACCTAGTATTGTGGAGTCGAATTCACCAAAGTCTGATTTATTTTCTGACATCGAAGAATAAGAAACTACAGAAATTATGACAAAAACAATGGAGCAATACATGAGCAAGACCCATGGGAACTATGGGTCAGGAGTTGTTAGGCCCAAGATTAATGACAAAATGTAACACCCCTATTTTTACAATATAGCAGCGGAAGCTAATCTGGGGTATTACTTCATGGATACAACAATCATAATCATAGAAAACAACTTTAAAAGAGACGTTGTTGGAAAAATTTAGTTATCATTCATTATAATCAGAGTTTTTACAAAATGCAGGTCCCAAAATCTAAAACATCATGTTTAAATGATAACAGTTCAGCCATCTTCGAGTCCATGCCACTCCGTACCGCGACTTGCTCAATTACCTGAGATAAACATGCTAAAAAGGGTCAACACAAAGGTTGAGTGAAATTCATATGTTTGAAATGTAATAATTGAATACAGGTTATTATATGGAAATATTGGCATTACTAGGATAATTATTATGGAGAACATTATTATCATGGGAAAACAGTTGAATATTCTCATATGGTTGAATGCAAGTTACTATAATGGTAATAATTGCAACGAATACAATTATCAGGGAAAATCAGGGTAACAATATTATTGCTGCTAAGCTCATGACATCAATACGTTAACAGGGAAATCACCGTAGTGACATTGGTTAGGGACAGATGTCCCCGTGGAAAAGGTAACTTGCCAAGGTTACACATTAAGACAAATATAGTGCGTTTGTCTACCCCAAGCATGGGTATACAAACGGGAGTCGTCACCCACAATAGATCTATTCACAATATTCGCGTTCACTTGCAATGCAAGTAATTAATGATTCATGATATGTAAATAATGGCACTGGAAGCTACTTAGGCAATAATATATCTGGATAGCATACATTTAGAAAACACTTGCATTCATGGTTTATATCAGGTATCACAAGTTTATAAAGTATTCAAAAGATTGAAATATGGGGTTATGAATTCATTAAGTCTTTGAAAAGTAATCACATTGTTATAAGATAAACGAGTATGTAAAAGAGTTTGTAACAAGCATGTATCCCCCTCGCGGGTTTATAAAACATGTAAATAAGTAAAGGCGAGGTTATGAACTTCACCTGATAGGTAGATGTAATAAATATTCTGAAATGAAAGCTGACGACCTTATCACAATCTTAACCAGGGAAGGTTGATATAGTAAAATGATAGTAAACAGCCACGTCACGCAACCTGAGTAAATATGTTGAGTCTTAGGAAGATTGTACTCTAGAACTTTGGTTCAGAGAGTCTAATATTGTTATGAGTTTGATTGGAAAGTTTGGAATTATTGTATCACCGTTCGGGCCATCATAATTCAGAAGTCATTCAGTAAACGTTTGAGGAGCTAGGGCACTTTAAATCGTAAACCCAACAACTCAGTCAGAACGTAATACCAAGATGAAACTCCTTAATATGAAGCTCCCTAGTATTGTGGTACAATATAGCTTCCGGATGATCGGTTTTAAGCGTTTTAATCAATATCTGGAAATGTTAAGCACGAGAAGCGTTAATTAAAGTTATGTCTGGTAAGGTTTTAAACATGATTTTATACTTTTTCAAAATGTTACATTTTAGACCCTAGGGTTTGGAAAATTGCAAATAGGTCCTTGGAGTTTGCATTTTTACGACTTTGGTCCTTCAACTTTGAAAGATATACCAAGTAAACCTTGGAGTTTGAAAAGTGACATAATAGATCCCTGGAGTTATAACTTTGATAAAATTACACTTTTAGCCCTTTTAGTTATAAGTTTCTGAAAGTTACGATATATACCCCTTGCATGGATTATAATTACAAAACATGTCCAAATTGCCATGCAAGCTTATTTTAACATTTCATTAGACATTTATAAGTTATAATAAACTAAAATATGAAGTTTTAATGCAACACAAGTTTAAAATAACGATTCGTTAAGCTAGGAAGCAAAACGGGTCAAATTAGGGTTTCAAAACGTAAACGCGCGGGTTTTAAGGTCAAATTCCTTCATTAATCAATAAAGTAGTTATTTTAAGATTAGTTAAGCATGATAGGATAGATTATAACAATATTTAATCATCATAACATTTAGTTTTAAGAAAAACACAAAATTAGGGTTTTGGGTGTACGGTTTTGGATCAAAATAGAAATTGAGCATGAATTGGGTTATGAAACTTTAAATAGAGTATATTTAGGATTCTATGAACATTATAAGGGTGTAGTATCAGAAGTAGAACATTAAAAACCTGGATTTGAGCTTCAAGGAGCAAAAATGGTGGAAACAGGTCAGAATCAGGA
>BQNB010029083.1:1520-27483 GCA_026074375.1 Tanacetum coccineum
CCAAAACGTGAGCCCGTTACTGTAGCACGGGCCCACTGTCAAAACGACAGTGTTTTTGTCACCGAATGTATATATTTATAATGTACAGCTAATGGAGTAAATGATGATGATGATGATGATGATGATGATGTATGCAATCTTATGTAAAGTATTCATTGTCATGAAGATTTCATGTCAAAATTAGACAACATCATGTCCAAGTTCATAGATGTACATTTCTTGTGAAATATAAATATCATGTTTGTACTGTAGAAAAGAAAAGATATATGGTACAATTACATAAAATGTTTTAAGACTTGATTTTAACCGGCCGGTTTAACCAGCTGAACTGGCAACCAGTTTGGTTTGGAAGCCAGTTTTAGGCAAAAATTCGGTAAAGAAACCGGTAACCAGTAGCCAGACCGGATTAGTGAAAATAACAATTTTGAACATTGTAAATAACTTTCATAAAGTAGCAAATATGATGGATAACATAGCCTAACAAACAAGGAAAGAAAAAGTTCTGTATAGTGAAATATTTCAATATAAACAAAGAAAAGAAAGCACTACACGTTTTCAAGGAAAAAACACTAGTATGTCTCAATATTTTGATTTAAAAAAAAACAAAACTCACCTAACTAAGGGGCCCTTAGTAAGGGCGTATAGAATACTGTTGTCCTTTGAAATCTGATATAAGGTTTATCAAGTTAAACTAATCATATTCTATGGTAACGAAGTGAGTTTTAAACAGACATATATGAAGAATATAAAGAACAAGTTTAAAACACACAGAAGTAACTTTTTCACGTATATGTTCATATTAGAATCAAATAAAGAATCTATGACACACCTTGCTTGCGGAATAGCAAGGTGGTTAAATGATAATTGGGGATTTTATCTCCTTCGAACTTAAACTCTAACAAAAGTTAAGAGAGTAAGAAAACAAATTACTTATGACTAAACTAAAGCTTCAGCTTTCAGTAGTACCGTTCAATTTTTTTGAGAGATAAATGAACTCTTTAATGTGTATCACATTAATTGGAAGAGATATCATTTACTCTTGGAATCCCTTTCTTTTTATAGGCAAAGGAATTAGGGTTTACAAGTTAACCTAGTACGCGTGTCATGCATCCAATTGGTGGTTGAGATACCATTTAATGCAGACGTGCTCTTTAGTACCAGGTACAGTCCTTTAAGAAAAGTTGTTGTACTTCTATACCAACTTTAGGAGCACCTTCTCCCAAGGAGATTGCTTTATTCTTTTTGACATAAAGCAATCTTTTTCCCGTTTGATAAACCTTCTAGAAGTGAAACAAACATTTCAATCTTTGGTTAAGGAGATAGACAACGTTCAACATGGAATTGTCAACCAAGCTGACAAAAGCCCAATCAAAGCCCAAAACCCTAGCCCATTCATCTTTTTATAAAACCACAAGGGCCAGTTTTGCAATTTCTAAAAACTAGTTTATAACTAGTTTGGGAGAAAAGAAAGAGAGGGGCTAGAATTGCATTTTCCTCAATCTCTAACTGAAATAACTGTCAAAAAAAGGGCGCCACTTCCATTTACTATTCACCCGTCGTCCCATCTTTACCCAAGCTATAAAATGAGAGGGAAAATAGAAATTAAGGGGTCCAAAGGTCAATTCAAGGGCTTTACATTACTAAGGAGGGGTCAAATCAGTTCATATTTACTTACTTCTCCAGTCACTCTATGGAGGAACACGTCATCATGGAAGAAAGAAACAAGTATATGTGAGTTTTTGTATTAAATCACTCAGTAAAGAAGCACAAGTGAGCCTCAAACGGATTGCCACGTTGGCAATCCGTGTGAGGTCACTTATTGATCCAACGGCTCAAATCTTTGATCCAATGATTATAACAATGAGTGGTGAAGATTGAAGGATTGAAGAGCAAGGCAAGGCATCCTAGAAGCTTCTTTCAGCACCTATAAATAGGGCCTCACTCTTCACACACACACACGTAGCTTTTAGGATAGATTTTAGCTTAATTTCATTTTTAGCTTAATTTTACTTTAAATCTTGTAATTTCCTTTTAAATATTGTAATCAAGTTTTCTATTAATGAATTCAGTAGTTTTTAATCTCTTTTAAGCTCTCTTATTTACTTAATAAGCTCTTATTTTACCTTAACTGTTAAGTTAAATAGTCATAAGCTACTCATAAGCTCTTTTAGTCTATAAGCAAAAAATTGAGCTCAATAGGCCTTAATATTACTTAAACCTCAAATCAGCTTAATATCTATACATTATTACCTTTGAATAATGAATCGTGAGCTTTTGGAAAAAGGATCTAAAAGGGAAGGATCCTTATGGACTTTTACCATAGCTTATTAATAAGCTAGGGAGCTTGTAGCTGCCTTAAATGGTCCTTTTGTTTAGCTAAAGGTTCAAGTAAGTTTCTCTTTTCCTTTTTCTCTAATTTCAGTTTAAAATGTTTAGTTATAGCTTATATGCTTATTATTGCTTATTTGCTTATTCTCTTTGCTTATTAGTACTTATTTGTGTTTAGTTTAGCTTAATAATCTTAGATATTCATCTGTTTTTGTTTTTGATAGCTTAGATCTTCATAGTTTCAATTTCTGTCATTAAAAACTATAAAATCCAAAAATAGTAGAAAATAAGTTTAAATCTTAGATTAATGCTTAATCAGTTGTTAATGCATGTTAGTTAGGGTTGTTATAAGCTAAAAATAATCTGGTAGTTAGTGCTTATTAGTTAGTTTTGCAATTTAAGTATTAAGCCAATTCTGTCAAAGAGGTAAAGGGGTGTTTGGATTAAGCTAAATTGACTATCAAAAGTCAAAAGTTTTGGTTCATACCTTTTGGGACAGATTTGAATTTAGTTATAAACATTAGGAAATGAGTTTTTATAAAATAGATTTGGAAATTTAGAAAGTTTGAGCTTAATATAAGAGTGCCAGCACCAGGGCATTTTGTCTTAAACCTTTAGCTTGTGAAAATTTGATCTAAGCCCTCAAAGGCTTAGATCTTGTTTGCATTTTAGTTGTACACTCTATTTGAGTGTATCTAAGTGCAGGTTTACCCCTTAGGTAACCTGCACTATAGATTTGAATTTGTGCACAAGTGAATAGAGTACTAAGTTAGTTAGTACTGCTGATACTTAAGCCCCAAATTAAGCCAGCAAAGTTAGGGTTTAATAGCTCATCTTTTAGTATTTTATAGGCTAGGAATAGCTTAATATAGATTAGGGTTTAATTTTCATATTGTCGCTTATTTACCTAGCTTATTTTGCTGTCAAAAAAAGTTATAAAAACTTCCAAAAAGACCAAAAATATTAGTTATAGGATTTAGTATATTAAATTCAGGATTTTAAGTGGTGGTGTTTGATTTTCTGTTTTGAATTTAAAGTTTATAGTTAGGTAAATTAGTTTTCATAAGCTCAGTTTCTAGTTTGGCTTATTGATCTTTTTGGCTTATCTTAATTATGAGCTTTTTGAAATTGTTCCTGAGTTTACTAGTTTTCCTTTAAATTTCAGTTATCTTAATGAGTTTCTTATTCAATAAGCTTTTCATACCTAGAATGAGAACATCATTAGCTTTCCAAACATTCTCTTGTTTCAAAATTGGCTTTTTAATATGTTTGTTGCAGCTTATTAGTAAAAACCAAAAGGAAATCCCTTAGTTTCTGAGGTCAGCTTAAAAATAAGCTCTTATTGAGCTTATTTGTGACTTTCAGCCCAAGTAGCTTTTATTAATTTTGTTCCCATTAGCTTCCTTTACAACTTTGCTCTTTTAAGTTTTTGATAATAAGCACTTTTCAAATCTCAACTTAATTCGGGCCTTATTGGACTTAGTTTGTTGTCGGGGTGGGACTTCAGGGACTATTTTTGTAATTTTTAAATTTCTTTGTTAACTCAGTTAATCCTTTGTCTGTTAAGAGTTTTACTTCGTTAGTCCTTTTAGTAATTGCACTGTTAGTCCTTTTGTTAAATCTTAGTTAAGTTTTAATTAGTTTTAATATTTTAATTAATAATTAGCGTTTAGTCTTAATTAGTCTTTAATAAAAAGTAAAAAATTAGGGCTTTTATTTTTAGTAATTTTATGCACTTTTTCTTTATTTAGTGTAGATTTTATAAAAATTTTAGGATTCTATTTTTAATAATTTTATTATTTTTATAGTTTTTAAGTAGTTTAAATTTTAGAAAAATCGTATCTTTTAATCTAAAAAACCAAAAATAGTAATTCTTTTTCTAAAGTTTTCTTTTTACTTATTTTATTTAGGGAAAAATTAATTTCAATTATTTTTATATATATATATTTTTTTTTAAATTGTCCTTTTTAATTGTTGCTTTAGATTATCAAATCATCCATTCGCTTATTCAAATCATAATCCGGACTTAAACGAGGTCTCAATTTCACTAGTCGTTGGAAAAACGACTCGGGTGATCATACTTATCCGGAAATATACGTATTCTATATATATCTTTGTGAGTGGAATTGTCCAAGGGTAATTTGGGGATTTTCTTAATTTCTCTATAAGTATATTATTTTATATGTATGTAAAACTATCATCAAGTTTTTTGGCGCCGCTGCCGGGGACTAGTGTTTAAGATTCCTACGTTTTGTGTTTGTTGATTAGGTTTGAAGATCCTTTCACCCTCGAAAGTTTCATTCTTGTTTTATAATTCAAAAATCCAAAAAAAAATCATAAAATAAAAAAGTAAAAAATATAAAAAAATCTTCCTTTTTAATTAAGAAATAAAAGTCACCAATTGATAAAAATACCAAAATATAACATTCTCAACGGAAGTGTTATCATAATTAATTCTGGTGAACTTGTTGGTTCCCAAATCGAACTAAAGATTTAACACTTGTCATTTGTGTCTTTACGAAGTACGGCTCACCTTGAAAAGCAATTTTCAAGAGCTACCGTGAAGTAGTTGATTATTTGGTTTAAGTCACTTTCGTGTAACCGTTAAAATTCATTGTAAAAAAAAATAGTGTAAAAGTTTTGCTTTTTGATTTATAGTTTTTTCTTTTTGATGCGCACTGTTGCAATCTCGTAGACGTCGTCACAACAAACTCTTACCGGTTGTTGTTGAAAATTTTGATTTAGAAGAACCAATTGTCAATCAAAACATTATTGCAATGGCTGACAATCGTACCATGGCCCAAATGTTACAAGCACCCATCGAGGGGTATGAAGATGCTATAGTTGTTCCACCGATCAATGCTAACAATTCCGAGCTTAAACAACCTTTAATCAATCTTGTGCAAAGCATAGTTTACGGGTAGACAAAGACCCTCACATCACCTGCGATTTTTTAACAAAGTCACTTCAAGTTTAGACATCCCGAAGTTCCGATCACTAACAACGGTTATTGTTGAGGAACCCGAGATTCCAATGGCCGACAATCGTACCATGGCTCAAATGTTACAAGCTCCCATCGAGGGATACGAAGATGCAATTGTTGTTCCACCGATAAATGCAAACAATTTTGAGCTTAAACAACCTTTGATCAACCTTGTGCAAAGTAATAAGTTAACGGGTAGACAAGACCCTCATAACCACCTTCGATTTTTCAACAAGGTCACTTCAACGTTTAGACATCCCGAAGTTCCGAACACTTCGATTAAGCTTTTGCTTTTTTCTTTCTCTCTAGACGGTGAAGCCCGAGATTGGCTAGATAAGGAACCTCCTATATCAATTCTAACGTGGGATGATCTTGTCTCGAAATTCATAAACCAATTCTTTCCACCTTCGAAAACAACTTACCTTCGAAACAAAATCACTACTTTCTACCAAGAACCGAATGAAACCTTCAACGAAGCATGGAAACATTTCAAAGAACTTCTTCATCAATGTCTTCATCATGGTTTCTCGGAATTACACCAACTTGATACGTTTTACAATTCCTTGAATACCAATGATCAAGATGCTTTAGATTCCGTCGCGGGTGGTAATTTTCTAGATAAGATGCCTCGAAAAGGTTTAGCCATAATCGAAAGTAAATCCAAAGTGCGATATTCAAGAAGTCGTCCTAATGATTCAAGAGCGATTACGAATGCTCCTTCTTCTACTTCTTCACCTTCCAATAATTCTTTCGAGATTCAACAAATGGCCGCCTTACTTGAACACAAAATGAATATTCGAATGAGCAGTTTAGAGAAAGCGATTAGTGAAAAGAATGCTACAACTCCTGCTACCGTCAAAGCAGTCAAGGAAGTTTGTGTCACATGTGGTTCAAATCATAACTTCAACAGTTGTCCATTAACAAGGAATGAATTTCCTGTTTTTCATGATAACATTCATCAATTCCAACAAACCGCCGCCGTTGGCAATTTTTTTCAAAGGAATCCTCCTAATTTGGCAAACCAAATGAGACCACCCGGTTTTAATCAACCAAATGTTCAAAACAACCAAGGAAAAACCTATGCCGATATCCAAGGAAACATTTCCCCAACTCATCAAAACGTGGAGGCAATTTCAACCAAAATGTCAAAACAATCAAGGACGCCATTTATTCAAGCCCCCCATTACCAACCCACCAACCAAAATAACCTTTTGGTTAATCAAGCTTTACCTCTCGTTTCACAAATTCAAGGTGTTTCTAAACAAATTTTGAAGTGTATGCTAAGGCTAATGATGCAACATGAATAACTTGCAATGAAGTTGGATAATTTTTTAAGAAACCAAAATGATTTACAAAGAGTTTACAATGATTTCAAAGAAGCAAGATGATTTTCAAAGATGCTGCTACGTTTATGGCAAAACAATTCATCCCAAACCAAGCTTCAAGTTCAAGTCGTTACCAAGCAATACCATTACCAAACCTCGGATCGAAATCATGGCCATTACCACACGAAGTGGTGCCGTCATATGACGGACTCCAATTCCCCGCGGAGGTGGAAAGGAACATGAGGTGACAAAGGTACGGGCTACTAGCACGAAAGACATCCAACCTCCTTTGGTTCGGGGGGTTTTTTTTTTTCCCAAGATCAAAACAAAGACAAAGAACCAATCAAAGAGCCTTCTTTTGCTCAAAAGACCAAGACTAGTTTGCCTTACCCTTCAAGACTTGCAAAAGAGAAAATTCGTGAAAAGGATGATATCCTAGCTTCAAAGTTTATGGAAATTTTCCGTAATCTTCACTTTGAGCTAAGTTTCGCGGATGCTCTCATTCATATGCCAAAGTTTGCTCCGATGTTCAAAAAGATGCTTAATAACAAAGACAAGTTAATCGAGTTAACCAAGACACCTTTGAATGAAAATTGTAGTGCGGTTGTCCTCAAAAAGCTTCCGGAGAAGCTAGGTGACCCCGGTCGATTTCTTATTCCATGTGATTTTTTGGAGTTTGATAATTGCTTAGCCCTAGCCGATTTAGGTGCTAGCATAAATCTCATGCCTCTTTCCATTTGGAAAAAGCTTGGACTCCCGGGCCTAAATGATACTAAAATGGTGTTAGAATTAGCCGACCGAACAATTTCCAAACCAACCGGTGTAGCCGAGAACGTTTTTGTCAAGGTAGGAAAGTTCTACTTTCCGGCCGATTTTGTTGTTCTTGATTTCATAGCCGATCCTCGAGTACCGTTGATACTCGGGAGACCTTTTCTTAGGACGGCTCATGCTTTAATTGATGTGTATGAAGGAGAGATAACGCTTAGAAACGATGATCAATCTTTAACCCTTAAATGTGGTGATACGCCTTCTATTTCGTACAACAATCTCGAATCGTTGAATAAATTTGATCGTATTGATGTTACGTGTGAAGAATACTCACAAGAAGTTTTAGGATTTTCCGACGAAATTGCGTATGGCAATCCTTCTCCCGGATACGATCCGATTGTTTCAAATTCTTCTCCGACTCTCACTCCTTTCGGGGATAGTGATTTTCTACTTTTGGAAGAAGCTGATACTTTTCTTGCTCTAGCCGATGATCCAACTTCACCGGAAGTTGATGAAGCTTATTATGACCTAGAGGGGGACATTCTCCTTCTCGAATCTCTTCTCAATAGTGATCCTTCACCGAATCAAGGAAATTACTTACCAGAAATCAAGAAAGAGCTTAAAGTTTGTAAATCTGCCGAATCTTCAATCGATGAACCTCCTGAGGTTGAACTTAAGGACTTACCACCTCATCTCGAATACGCATTTTTAGCAGATAACAACAAGTTGCCTGTCATAATTGCCAAAGATTTGAGTGATGATGAGAAGACCGCTCTCATAAAGGTTCTTAAATCCCGAAAGCAAGCAATTGCTTGGAAGCTCTCTGACATTAAGGGTATTAACCCGGAATTTTGTTCTCATAAAATTCTAATGGAAGACGACTATGAACCAGCGGTCCAACATCAGAGAAGGGTTAATCCAAAGATCCATGATGTCATTAAAAAAGAGGTTGAAAAACTTCTTGACGCTGGATTGATCTACCCAATCTCGGATAGTCCTTGGGTGAGCCCAGTACACTGTGTACCAAAGAAAGGAGGAATGACCGTAGTAACCAATGATGATAACGAATTAGTACCGACAAGACTTGTAACAGGATGGAGAGTATGCATAGATTATCGTAAGTTGAACGAAGCTACAAGAAAAGACCATTTCCCTTTGCCGTTCATGGATCAAATGCTTGAGAGACTCGCAGGAAATGAGTACTATTGTTTCCTCGACGGTTTCTCGGGTTATTTCCAAATTCCAATTGATCCAAATGACCAAGAAAAGACCACATTCACCTGCCCATACGGAACGTTTGCTTATCGCCGCATGCCTTTTGGTTTATGCAATGCACCAGGCACGTTTCAAAGGTGTATGATGGCAATCTTCCATGACATGATTGAAAAGACAATGGAAGTCTTCATGGATGATTTCTCGGTTTTTGGAAATTCTTTTTCTACGTGCCTCACCAATCTAGAAAAAATGCTTAAACGGTGTGAAGACACCAACTTAGCTCTAAATTGGGAAAAAAGCCATTTCATGGTGAAAGAAGGTATCGTACTCGGACATAAGATCTCAAAGAAAGGAATTGAAGTCGACAAAGCTAAGATCGATGTGATTTCTAAGCTACCTCACCCAACTACCGTTAAGGGAATTCGAAGTTTTCTCGGGCATGCTGGTTTTTACCGCAGATTCATCAAAGACTTTTCAAAGATCTCTCGACCCATGACCCATCTCTTAGAGAAAAACACTCCTTTCATCTTCTCGGAAGATTGCATTCTAGCTTTTCAAACCTTAAAAAAGAAGTTAACCGAAGCTCCAATTCTCATTGCTCCAAATTGGGACCAACCTTTTGAAATCATGTGTGACGCAAGTGATTATGCAATAGGTGCGGTTCTAGGGCAAAGGATTGAGAAGCATTTTAGACCAATTCATTATGCAAGCAAAACGATGACCGAAGCAGAATCAAACTACACAACAACAGAGAAAGAGATGCTTGCGGTAGTTTACGCTTTTGAGAAATTTCGATCATATCTTATCATGAACAAGAGTGTTGTTTACACGGATCATTCCGCTTTGAAATACCTCTTCAACAAGAAAGATGCCAAAGCAAGATTGCTTAGATGGGTCTTACTTCTTCAAGAATTTGATTTTTCAGTGATTGATACCAAAGGAGCTGAAAACTATGCAGCCGATCACCTCTCTCGTCTTGAAAACCCGTATGAGAATGTTTTTGATCCTAAGGAGATTAATGAAACCTTTCCTCTTGAAACATTGAATACAGTGACTTCTCATGATGACCAAAATACCCCGTGGTTTGCCGATATAGCAAATTACCACGCGGGGAATTTTCTCATCAAAGGAATGTCTACACAACAAAAGAGGAAGTTTTTCAAGGATATAAAGCATTACTTTTGGGATGATTCATATCTCTTTCGTACATGTGCGGATCAAATCATCCGTAGATGTGTATTTGGCCAAGAAGCTCTTGAAATCCTCAAAGCTTGTCATGAAGGACCCACCGGGGGCCATCATAGTGCTAATATCACCGCTCGGAAAGTATTTGATGCCGGTTTCTTTTGGCCTACAATTTATAAGGATGCTTACGAATTGATCAAATCTTGTGATGCATGTCAAAGACAAGGAAAAATTTCACATCGAGATGAGATGCATCAAAATGCTATCCAAGTTTGTGAAATTCTTGATGTATGGGGTATTGATTTTATGGGACCTTTTCCATCGTCTAGAGGTAACAAATATATTCTAGTAGCCGTCGATTATCTTTCCAAATGGGTTAAAGCCAAGGCGCTCCCCACCAACGATGCTAGAGTAGTTGTTAAAATTTTGAAATCCCTTTTCTCCTGATTTGGTGCACCAAGAGCTATCATAAGCGATCGTGGGACCCATTTCTGTAATGACAAATTTGATAAAATTATGTCTAAATATAGTGTCACACATTGTCGTTCTACCGCTTACTACCCTCAAACTAGTGGTCAAGTCGAGGTGACGAATCGTGGACTTAAAAGAATCTTAAAAAGGACGGTAGGAGAAAATTGTGCCTCATGGTCAGATAAGTTAGATGATGCATTATGGGCATTCTGAACCGCTTACAAGACTCCAATCGGATGCACGCCCTACAAGCTAGTTTATGGAAAATCGTGTCATTTACCAGTTGAGCTAGAACAATTTTTGGCTTTTTAAGCTTAAAAGATATGAATTTTCTAAAATTTAAACTAATTAAAAACTATAAAAATAATAAAACTATTAAAAATAAGTCTAAAAATTTTATAAAAATTACACTAAATAAAGAAAGTGTGCAGAAATTTTATAAAAATTAAAGCCCTAATTTTTATCTTTTTATAAAAGTCTAATTAAACTAATTAAACTAAACCCTAATTATTAATTAAAATATTAAAACTAATTAAAACATTAAACCAAAGACTTAATTAAGGGGATTCGATTATGCCATACTAGAGAGACTAACGGAGCAAAGATACTAACTGATGAAGAACTAACTGAGAAACAATTAAAAACTAAAAATTACAAAACTAATCCCTGAGGACCTAACCCGACTTCAAACAAAGTCCATTTTAGGCTTAAAGATAAGTTGAAATTAAAAGTGCTTTTCAGCAAGAACTTAAAGAAGCAAATTTATCAAATAAGCTAGGGGGAAAAACTTTAACAAAAGCACTATGGTCTGAAACTCAAAGATAAGCTCTAAAAGAGCTTATTAAAAAGCTGTTACAGAAACTAAGGATTTGAGCTTATTTTCACTTAAACAGCTATAAAATGCTCAAATTAAGCTCAATTCTAAAAAGGAAAAGTGATCTAAATAGCTTGTGATGTGCTTAATCTAAAAATACAAAGAAATCTAACCTAGAAGTACTTTTAAACTAATGAAATCAAGCATGAAACAAGCAAACTCAGGAAATAAGCAAGTAACTCAAATTCCAAATAAGCTAAAAACTTTTTAAAAAGCTAAACTAGACTCTAAAACTTAAAGAACTTATTAAACACTTAAGAATCATTGCTTATATAGGCATATAAAATCAATATTGCATTACTAAAATTAAACAAATTAAAATTCTACTAAGTTCCTACTGTTTGAAGTTTTTCAGGCCTTTTATATACTTTTTGACAGCAAAATAAACTAGGTAAATAAGCTAGAAAATGAGATTTAAATCCTAATCTATATTAAGCTATAACTAAACTATAAGATGCTAAAAGATAAGCTATTAAATCCTGCAATTACTGGCTTAAATTGGGATTTGAATATCAGCAGTACTAACTAACTTAGTACTGCTGATGCAGAGTTCTTTTTTAACAGCTGAATAAGCTAAGTAGATAAGCAGTAAATTAAAAACTAAAACCTAAACCATATTAAGCTATATTTAGATTACTTCTAACTTGAATTTAAAAAAAACTAAATCCTACTTTTACTCAACTAGAAATTAAGCCAACGGTAGCAGTACAAACTGTGACAGCAGTACTAACTTTTTAGTTAGTACTGGTGCACTTTGCACAAATGCAAACCAAGATTGCAGGTTTCCTAAGGGAGACCTTGCACTTAGACACACTCAAATAGAGTGTATAAACACAATGCAAGCAAGATCTAAGCCTTGGAGGGCTTAGATCAACAATTACACAAGTTAAATTCAAAGATAATTTCCCCTGGTGCTGGCACCAACATAATAAGCCATAACTATTCCAATTTAACAATCTAAACTCTAAAATCTTTTGGAAACTTAATTTCTTAGAAAAAAACTGAACTGACTCAAAGTGATTTCGCACAAATTAAATTGCCTATTAGAGGTCAAACTAGCTTAATCCAAACACAGAACCAAACCCTTTAGACTATGACAGTTATGATTTAAGCTACTAAATTTGAAACACTAGTAAACAAGTGTTTTAATACAGACATATTAACAATTTAAAAATAAGCATGACTTAACAACTAAATAAGCAATAATCTATAGACTTAAGCTATTAACTATATTTTTGGTTTTTTAGAGTTTTAAGACAATAATATTGAAATTAATGATTTTAATCTAAGACATTGAAAACAGAATAACAACTAAGATAATTAGCTAGATCAAACAAAAAATAAGCACAATAAGCAAAGATTAATAAGCAAATAAGCAGATCTAAATATAAGAATAGCAATGAAATCACTATTTAAAGCTAGAATTGACAGAAAAAAAAGAGAAACTTACAAACTCCCTCTGCGTAAACAAGAGAACCAATAAGGCAGCTACAAGAGGCTCCTAGCTTAATAATAAGCTAGTAAATTCCTTGGGATCTCTTCCAAGTTAAGAATCCCCTTCCAAAAGCTCTAATCAACGAGATCCATGATAGAATTATACTGATATTATAAGGTTTAGGTATTAAGGGAGAAAGCTAGAACTCTACACGTACGATCGGGTCAAAAATTACTTCTTAATCTTACCAACGGAAAACCTATATTTGTGTCCTAACACTTATATTTTATTATTATTATTATTATTTTTTTGAAATAAACTAAATTTCATTAAAAGAAAACTTGCTTACAATACTTTTAAAGGAAAATTACAAGATTAAAACATCATTAAGCTAAGAAATTAAAATTTAAGCTACAACTAAATTAAAAGCTACTTGTAAAATCTAGATATAAAAAAACTACTCCTCGTGTGTGAGATGTGAGGCTCTATTTATAGCCTGCCTTGGATCCTTCTAGCCTCTTGCCTTGCTCTCTAATCCTTTTTAATCTTGGCCAATCATTTCTTCAATCATTTGAGCATTAATTGTGGCCGTTTGATCTAATTGTGGACACTTGAGGATTGCCAGCATGTCATTCTTTGATGTGACGTTTGTGCTAGTTTTGTGAGTGAGTTTGGCACAAAAAACCCACATCTCTTGTGCTTTTCTTGTTCTGACGTGTCCTTGGAGCTTGAGTGACCAATTATTCCCTCTTGATTAGACTAATTTGTCCTTGCCATTGTGTTTAGGAGCTCATGAATTGACTAACTAACCCTTTAATTCTTATTTGCCCTTTGTTTTACCATAGGGGTGAAAGGTGGGATGATGGGTGAACAGTAAATGGGTTTCGCGCCCATTTTCGACAGTTAAAACTGTTGTACTTTGAAATATTAGCACATTTGACCCTTGTGTTCTTTCTCCTATTTTCTAGTTATAAATAACTTTAGGAAAGCACAAGTTTGGTCCTTGGAGTTTATATAAAAGTAAAGTGGGCTAGGATTTGGGCTTATTAGATCCGGGTAAGGCCCAATTAGAGGAGGGGACATTTTTGGACTTTTGTGAGAGTTAAGGGACCAAAGTGAGACATTTTTAGGATTTGTCCTTTTGTGTTGACTTTGTTTGACCACTGTGACTGGACTTGACTGCGGGTTTGACTTTTCTACTTTATCTGTACCTGCATACACAAAACACAAATACAAGCATATTTTTGCCATTTTTGGTCTGTTTTGGGTTTAATTGGGTCTTTTTAGGCATAAATGGATATGTGTATTTTACACTTATCAAAATTCCCCAAACTAAACGATTGTGTGTCCTCACGTAATATCACATGCCTTATAACCAAATACCTCGAAAATTTCCCAAACTAAACCTTTGAAAAGTAGCAAAGATTTTTGTTGAGAGAATTAAGAGATCACAAGTTATAAAACACCCGACTTCCCATTTTCTAAGATTTTTTTCTTTTTATGATTTTTCTTGATAATTAACTATCTAACTACAACTTATTTGTGTTGACATAATGTATTGTTTTCATTACCTCATTGGTAACTTTGAGGATCATAGAACAAAAAGCACAATTAAGTGTCTAAAAGATAACTTCATCATCCCCGATTTTTCACTTTTCCCATGCTAAGCTTAAAAACAAAATCATTGTTAATTACAAGTCATGACACTAACACTACTCATAAATACTAATTGTGTACTTACTTTTCCTCCCGCAAATCCTACTTTTGTATCTCAAGATTTTACTTAAGTCATATACCCGAAGGCTCTTTAAGACTTGTTTCGATACTTATTAATTCCAAAAATAAAGCGTAATGGTTAAGAACGCAATAATTAGCTCCTAGCCCTTTTCAAAAGATCAAATGTCATCAAGATTAAAGTCCACATCGAGGCAACCAAAATTTGGCTTTTATTAGGCTACTTAAGCAAGGCACCATTCATGTCATATACCCGAAGGCTCTTTAAGACATGAATGGACCAATCTTATTTGCACCATATACCCTTAGGCTCTTTAAGGCACAAAGTAAGACAAAAAATTAAGCAACATTATTATACCTCAGTCCTTTAGAAGGCTACAACATCGGCCACGCCTCCGACAAGATGTAGCAAACATATTCGACTTTGGTAACAATCCTCGACCCTTTAAAGCGGTAACATCGGTTTTGTGAGCCGACAATATGCCAGAAAAAACTTTTAATCAGTCTCGGATTAATGATTGAAATTTTACTTACCCATAATGACACGTAAATCTCTTAAGGAATGAGAGCAAAATATATCTTATATGATACAATATATTATGCCAATTAAGTATTCTGATGTGTACTCATCCTAATTCAAAAGACAAAGAAAACTTCTATTAGCTAATTAATAAACCAAAAAACCATCACTAAACCTATTTATTAAACATTTAATAAAAAGAGGTGAAAACAAGCTAAATAATGGGATGAAAAAGCCACAATTAATTACATATGAACTTGAAGGAAAACCAACTATTCTATGCGCTGAATGTCATGACTTATAATAACACTATCATTTCTTATTCTTCGCAATTTTAAAATCTCTAAGAAAGAAAATTCGCGCGAAACTTAGCCTATATAAATTTCAATTCGGCAGTATTAAAATTACTTGAGATTAGCCAATTTTCATTTAACTAATGATTCAAGTCTAGCATGTTTAAAGTTTACGTGAACTAGCAAAACTTTCATCATTAATTGTTAAGGCGAAAGCTAAACTCTAACACGTACGATCGAGGTCAAAAATTACTTTTATTCTTACCAAGCGGAAAGACCTACCTATGTTGTCTACAACATTTTTTTTTATTTTTTTTATAGAAAACTAGAATAACATAGACTGAAAAATTTAAAATTTCTGCTATTTTCTAAGGGAAAACGGGTACGTGAGAACAAAACAATAAGCAAGCAACATCAAATCGATAGATTCCCTTCCCCAAACTAAAACGAAACATTGTCCTCAATGTTTAAAGTCGGGCTTCTACGAAAATCTAAGCCGTTTATGAGGTATGCAAAGATAAACGTTAATCGATAATGATGAAAGGATATGGATCTCCCCAAACTAATTTCACACAAAGGATGAGAAGCTCGAGTTGAACGGGAAACAACACCGGACACGAGAGGCTTCAAAGAATTTGTTGGGTCGATCCTACAAAAATCACAACAAACAAGCAACAAACATCGAGAAATCGAAAAGAGTACAAGCCTCTCTCAACACAACACATTAGATAAAAAATAGAAAGAAAATAGAAAGGATAAGCATGGGTAACTCACCACGAAGCGGCTTGTTTTTTTTTTGTCACTGAGTCGCAAGCTCGACTCGATCCCATAATAATTCGTCCTTTTAAGGGAAAGTCTGGAGGTCCGGGATAACCAATGGTGGTGTATCCCCTCCATAGTAGTGCTTAAGACGTGCAATTGACTTTGAAATTAGAACCATCGGCATGAGACAACTTGGCAGTGCCATAAGGATAAACTTCGGTGAGTTGTGAAAGGTCCGACCATCGGACTTGAGCTTTCTGGAGAAAATCTTTAATTCGGGAGTGAAAAGCAAGACTTTGTTCACCACCACATTTGATGATTTGGTTCTTATAGCTTGGAATCGTGTAGTCTCTTTTGTCTTCCCTTGTAGATTAGCGAATTCTCGTAAGCTTGATCACGAAGCTCGCTTAGTTCATTGAAAGTCTGAAGCTTTCGATGATCGCCCGCGGTCTTTAAATCGAAGTTGGCATGCTTAAGAGCCCAATATGCTTTGTGTTCTAGTTCATCATTAAGTTGACAAAGCGCTTTTCCCATAGGACTAACTTGTACGAGTAATCCCAATTGGAGTCTTGAAGCGGTATTCTAAAAAGCCCATAATGCATCATCTAGTTTGTCGGAACCAATGAGGCACGGTTTCTCCTACCTGTCCACTCCAAAAATTCTTTGAGACTCCAGATTCGTGACCTTCAACTTAGACCACTCTTTGAGGTGGTAAAGGATCGAAAGACGATGGGTGACACATATTTAGACATAACTTTATCCAAATATTGTACATTACAAAAATGGTCCCACGATCGCTTATGATTGCTCTCGGAGCACCCGAATCGGAGAAAAAGGATTTTAAAGATCTTAACAACTACCCTAGCATCGTTGGTGGGGAGCGCTTTTGCTTCAACCCATTTGGAAAGCATCCTCGACGGCACTAGAATAAATTGTTACCCTCTAAAACGATGGGAAAGGTCCCATAAAATAGATACCCCATACATCGAAAATCTCACAAACTTGGATTGCTTTGAGGCATCTCATCAAGTTAGAGATTTGCCTTTCCTTTGACAGCATCACAAGATTTGACTGAATTCGAAAGCATCCGTATAAATCGTAGGCAAGAAGAAACCGCCTTCAAAAAAAAAAACTTCTGGCGGTAAAAGTTGGCACCATAGTGACCCCGGTGGGGATCCACTGTGACAAGCTTCGAAATTTTGAGAGCTTCTTTGCCATCATACTCACCTTCGGGATTATTTGGATCCGGCCAAGTCTGTGAAAGAAAATGTCATCCCAGAATATATAATGTTTTAAAATCTTTAAAGAAACTTGATTTTTCCTCTTAGTCGACATAGAAACCTTTTTTAATGAATTTCCCAGCGTGGTATTAGCCAAAGTCGGCGAACCACGGGTAACTTTGTGTCTTTATGAAGTTAACACATTTAAAGTCTCTAAAGGAAAAGTCTCCGGTAATCTCTTTGGGTCCAAAAGTATTCCTCCATAAGGGTTTTTGTTAAGACTAGAGAGGTATCGGCTAGCATAATTTTCAGCTCCCGTTGTAATCGATAACTTAAAAACTAAATTCATTAGAAGTAGGACCATCAAGAGCAAATTGCTTTGGCGAGCCATTCTTGTTGAAAAGGTATTTCAATGCGGGATGGTCCGTGTAAACAACACTCTTATTCATGATTAGATATGATCGAAACTTCTCAAATGCGTAAACTACTGCAAGCATCTCTTTCTCTGTTGTTGTGTAATTTGTTTCTGCTTCTGTCATCGTCTTGCTAGCGTAATGAATTGGTCGGAAATGCTTCTCAATCCTCTGTCCCAGGACCGCACCTATTGCTAATCCACTATCATCACAACATGATTCAAAAGGTTGGGTCCCAATTTGAGCAATGAGAATCTGGAGCTTCGGATCAACTTCTTTTCAATGTTTGAAAAGCTAGAATGCAATCTTCCGAAAAAATGAAAGGAGTGTTCTTCTCTAAGAGATGGGTCATGGGTCAAGAGATTTTGGAAAAGTCTTTGATAAATCTTTGATAGAATCCAGCATGCCCGAGAAAACTTCTGATTCCTTTAACGGTAGTTGGATGAGGAAGCTTAGAAATTACATCAACTTTGGCTTTATCGACTTCAATTCCTTTTCTAGAGATCTTATGTCCTAAAACAATGCCTTCTTTAACCATGAAATGGCTCTTTTCCCATTTAGTGTTAATTATGTGGCTTCACACTTTTGAGCATTTTTATCTAGAAATTGGCAAGAACACGAGGAAAAAGAATCTCCCAAAACTGAAAAATCATCCATAAAAACCTCCATCGTTTTCTATCATGACGGAAAAATGGGCCATCATGCAACGTTGAAACAACCGGGTGAAGTTTGCACAATCCGAATGACATACAGACGGTAAACGAGATGCAAATTTCCGTAATGGGCACGTGGAAAGTAGTTTTCTATTGATCTTTTAGGATCAATTAGGATTTGAAAATACCCTTAAAAACCATCTAAGAAACAATCAACTCATTTCCGGCTATCGCTACTATACATTTGTGTCCTGATGGTAACGAAAATGTAATTTTACAAGTTGCATTCGTTTAAACTTCGATAGTCGATGCAAACTCTACATCTCCGTGACTAATCTTGTAGGCACCAGCTCATTTTTCTTCGTTGTGACAATGGTCCCCTACCACCCTTTTTTAGGAACACAATAGACCGGACTAACCCATGGACTATCCGAGATCGGATAAATCAATCCCACGTCAAGAAGTTTTTCTACTTCTTTCTTGATGACGTCGTGGATTTTAGGGTTAACCCTCCTTTGATGTTAGACTGAAGGTTCGTAATCATCTTCTAAAAAGGATTTTGTGAGACAAAATTCTGATCTATACCTCGGATATCAGAAAAGTTCTCAACATTGCTTGATTTTGTTTAATGAGAACGTTAATGAGACAGGTCTTTTCATCTGCTTAAAATTCTTTTGAAATTATGACTGGAAGCGTGTATCTTTTCCTCTAAGAACGCATACACGAGATGCGAGGTTACCTTAAAGTTTCTTATATCTGGAAGTTTAAACCCTTTTTTTTTTGGTTTCATAAAATAGCATATCGAGGTGAAGAACTTCTGTGTTTCAACAACTTAAGATCTTTATGAATTCCGTAATAAATCTTTTCTTGGTTTGGGTGAGGTAATGGATCATTGTTGAGAAGTGCCTCGAGAGGAGGAATGTCACCTTCGGGATCATAGTACGTACATTGAAAAACTGTGAAACTGGTTATCATCATCGATTGCATAAAATCATCGCTTCCTCAAAAAGGAGAAAAATCAACTTTCCATAACAAAATGAGTAAGTGTTGGAGATGAAGTAGAAAACAATCGATCGTAGTAGCGGAGGAAGGCTTTGTTGTAAGCAATGAATCGGAAAATCCAAGTACTTCTTGTGATTATCTTCACATTTGAAACAATGATATCGAACTTTTTCCAACAGATTCGGGATGTTGTATGAAATTAGGAAGAGTGGCATCACCACATTTCAGGAGTTAACGATTGGATCATCATTCTAAGGTAATCTCTCCTTCGTAAACATCGATTAAAGCATGAGCCGTCCTAAGAAAGGGTCGCCCGAGTATCAACGGTACTCGAGGATCGGCTATAAAATCAAGAACAACAAAGTCGGCGGGAAAGTAAAACTTCCCTACTTTGACAAAAACATTTTCAGCTACACCGGTTGGTTTGGAAATTTGTACGGTCCCGGTAATTCAAATAACCATTTTTGTTGTCAGTTAAGCCAGAAGAGTTAGAAGCTTTTTCCAAATGGAATAAAGGCATAGATTAATTCTAGCGACCTAAAATCGGCAAAAAAAAAAGTGCTAAGTACTATCGAACTCATGAAAAATACACATGGAATTAGAAAGTTGACCGGGGTCACCTAGCTTTTCTAGAAGCTTTTTAGGACAACCGCACTACAATTTTTCATTCAACGCGTTTTGGTTATATAATGAACTTGTCTTTGTATAAAACATCTTTTTGCAGAACATCGAGAAAACTTTGGCATATGAATGAAGCATCCGTGAAACTTAGCTCAAAGTGAAGATTACGGAAGATTTCCATAAACTTTGAAGCTAGGATATCATCCTTTTCACGAATTTTTTGTTTGTTGAGTCTTGAGGGGTAAGGCAAATTAGGTTTGGTCTTTTGAACTAAAGAAGGCTCTTCGATTGGTTCTTTGTCTTTGGTTTTTGTTCCCTGGGACCTATATGAGGTTGATGCTGTTCGTGCTCGGAAGCTCCGTATCCTTTGTTACCTTCACTTTCCTTTTCCACCACGCGGTGAATCGGAGGTTCCATCGAAGAGGCACCAACTACGAGTTGTAATTGCCTTGGCTTCGTCCGTAGGGTTTGGAATTGTATTTGCTAAGGTAAAAGAACTTGAACTTGAAGCTGTTTGGTGGATAGTTTTTGCAGAAACTGAGCATCATCTTTGAAAAATCCACTTGCTTATTTGAGAATCAATGTAAACTCTTTGAAAAACATTTTGGTTTCTTTAGAAAATTATCCAACTTCATTTGCAAGTATTTCATATTACGCATCATTTGCTTAGCATAACTTTCAAAATCCGTTTTAGACAAACACCTTGAGTTTGTGAAGACGGGAGGTAAAGCTTGATTAACCAAAGGTTGAATTTGTTGGTGCTAATTGGTATGAGTGTGCTATGGAAAAACTTGATTTTGATGTTTTTGACGGTTTTGAATTAAATTTCCTCCACGTTTTTGGTTTGAATATTAGAATTGGTTTCCTTGGTAACGGTTTTGGTTTCCTTGATTGTTTTGAACATTCGGTTGATTGAAACCCGGTGGTCTCATTTGACTTGCCAAATTGAAGGTTGGTTTCTTTGGAGAAAATTACCACGCTGTAGCGGTTTGTTGAATATGTTTTTTTTTTTTGGGAAAAAATATTTGTCATGAAAAATAGGAAAATCGTTTTTTCACCTGAGTAACGGACAATGGTATAAAATGGATTTTTATCACAAGTATCACATACTTCCTCAACTGCTTTGACGGGCGCAGAGTATAACAACAAAAGCTTTCATTTGATATCACCTTTGTTCATCTTGATAGTCATACTATCAATACGTGAGAAGCGGCTTAATTTGTTGCAAATCGAAAGAATTATTAGAAGGTGAAGAATTAGAAAGAGGAGGCATCCGTTACTCACTCTTGAATCATTATCACGACTAGCTCTTGAGTAATGAACTTTGACTTGCTTTCAATAATCGCAAATCCTTCCTTGTTTCTTGAGGCATCTAGTCTAAAAAATTTGCCTCCCGCGGCAGAATCTAAGGCATCTTGATCGATTGAATTCAAGAATTTGTAAATAATATCGAGTTGGAAGGAGTTTTCCGAGAAGCCATGGTGAGGACATTGACGAAGGAGTCCTTTAAAACGTTCACATGCTTCATTGAAGGCTTCGTTTATTTTTTTATAAAAAGTAATGATCTCATTCCGATGTAAGTGGTTTTGAAGGTGGGGAAGGTATTGATTTATGAATTTTGAAACAAGGTCGTCCCCTTGTGAGAATTGATCTAAGGAGGTTCCCATGTCTAACCAATCTCGGGCTTCACATCTTAGAGAAAACGGGTAAAGCAAAAGCTTACGTAAGTGTTTCGCAACTTCGGGATGCTAAACGTTGAAGTGACCTTGTCAAAAAATCGAAAGGTGATTGTAATGGAGTCTTGTCTACCCGTAAACTTATTTACTTTGAGCACTAGATTGATAAAGGTTGTTTAAGAGCTCGAATAATAGCATTGATCGGTGGGACAACTATAAGCAGTCTTCATACCTCGATGGGTGCTTGAACATTTGTGGCAATCGTTACGATTAGTCGCCATGTGGAACAACTTTTGTTCCAACAATTGGTTCTTCTAAATCAAAATTTTTCAACAACCGGAATGAGTTTGTTTGTTGTCGACGTCTTCGAGATTGCGAACGAGTGCGCATAAAAAAAAAAACTAACAATTAAAAAAGCAAAACTTTACCACTATTGTTTTTTTAGTCAATGAATTTAAACGTTTACACGAAAGAGACTTAAACAAATAATCAACGTACTTCACGGGTACCTCAAAAATTTAGCTTTTCAAGGTTGAGCACGTACTTCGTAGAGACACAAATGGCAAGTTGTTAAATCTTTTGTTCGATTTGGGAAACACAACAAGTTCACCAGAAATTGAAAATGATAACACCCTCCGTTGAAATGTTATATTTTGGTATTTTTTACCAATTGGATGATTTTTATTACTTTAGATTAAAAAAGGAAGATTTTTAATAAATTTTGATTTCCTATTTTTTTTTATCTTTTACTTATACTAAAAAGAAAAATATATTTTTTACTTTTTATATTTTATGATTTTTTTTTTGGATTTTTGAATTTTTAAAACAAAAATGAAACTTTCGAAAGTGAAAGGATCTTCA
This sequence comes from Tanacetum coccineum, assembly GCA_026074375.1. Classification (NCBI taxonomy): domain Eukaryota; kingdom Viridiplantae; phylum Streptophyta; class Magnoliopsida; order Asterales; family Asteraceae; genus Tanacetum; species Tanacetum coccineum. The sequence goes on from BQNB010029083.1 coordinate 23,860, forward strand.
AACCAAATCAACAAACACAAAACGGAGGAATCTTAAACACTAGTCCCCGGCAGCGGCGCCAAAAACTGATTGCAGTTTTATATACTATAAAATATTTATAAAATATAATACTTTAAAAGAGTAATTAAGAAAATTACCAAGTTACCCTTGATAAAATTCACTCTCAAAAATATATATAATATAATATATAATACGTATATTAAACCGGGTAAGTATGATCACCCGGGTCGTTATCCCCAATGACTAGTGAAATTGAAACCTTGTTTAAGCTTGGATTCTGATTTGAATTAAGCAAAGATATTTGATTTGGAAAGCTATGACTACTAACAAAAATGGACAATTAATCAAATACGGAAAACAAATAAAACGCGACTATTAAGCAAGTAAACTAATTTTAATCCCTAAAAATGTAAACTAAATTTATAAACCTAAGATATGACAAAAGAAAATTTTAGAAACAGAAATTACTATTTTTGGCTTTTTAGCTTAAAAGATATGAATTTTCTAAAATTTAAACTAATTAAAAACTATAAAAATAATAAAACTATTAAAAATAAAGTCATAAAATTTTTATAAAAATTACACTAAATAAAGAAAGTGTGCAGAAATTTTATAAAAATTAAAGCCCTAATTTTTATCTTTTTATAAAAGTCTAATTAAACTAATTAAACTAAACCCTAATTATTAATTAAAATATTAAAACTAATTAAAACTTAACAAAAGACTTAATTAAGGACTGATTATGCCAATACTAGAGGGACTAACGGAGCAAAGATACTAACTGATGGAGAACTAACTGAGAAACAATTAAAAACTAAAAATTACAAAACTAATCCCTGAGGACCTAACCCGACTTCAAACAAAGTCCATTTTAGGCTTAAAGATAAGTTGAAATTAAAAGTGCTTTTCAGCAAGAACTTAAAGAAGCAAATTTATAAAATAAGCTAGGGGGAAAAACTTTAACAAAAGCACTATGGTCTGAAACTCAAAGATAAGCTCTAAAAGAGCTTCTCAATAAGCTGTTACAGAAACTAAGGTTTTGGGCTTATTTTCACTTAAACAGCTATAAAATGCTCAAATTAAGCTCAATTCTAAAAAGGAAAAGTGATCTAGATAGCTTATGATGTGCTTAATCTAAAAATGCAAAGAAATCTAACCTAGAAGTACTTTTAAACTAATGAAATCAAGCATGAAACAAGCAAACTCAGGAAATAAGCAAGTAACTCAAATTCCAAATAAGCTAAAAACTTTTTAAAAAGCTAAACTAGACTCTAAAACTTAAAGAACTTATTAAACTACTTATGATTCATCTATATAGGCTATAAATCAAAGATTCATAGCCTAAAATACACAAATTAAAATTCTACTTAAGTTCCTACTGTTTTTGATGTTTTCAGGCTTTTTTATGACTTTTGACAGCAAAATAAACTAGGTAAATAAGCTAGAAAATGAGATTTAAATCCTAATCTATATTAAGCTATAACTAAACTATAAGATGCTAAAAGATAAGCTATTAAATCCTGCAAATACTTGGCTAAATTGGGATTTGAAATCAGCAGTACTAACTAACTTAAGTACTGCGATGCATGAGATTCTTTATTAACAGCTGAATAAGCCTAAGTAGATAACAGTAAATTCAAAACCTAAAAACCTAAACCATATTAACTATATTTTCGATACTTCAAACTGAATTTACAAAAAAAATCAATCCTACTTTTACTCAACAGAAATAAAGCCAAAGGTAGCATATAAAACCTATGACAGCAGTACTAACTTTTAGTAATACAAGGGTGCACTTTGCACAAATGCAAACCAAGAGTGCAGGTTTCCTAAGGGAGACCTTGCACTTAGACACACTCAAATAGAGTGTATAAACACAATGCAAGCAAGATCTAAGCCTTGGAGGGCTTAGATCAACAATTACACAAGTTAAATTCAAAGATAATTTCCCCTGGTGCTGGCACCAACACAATATGTCCATACTATTCCAAATTTTAACAATCTAAACTCTAAAATCTTTTGAAACTAATTTTCTTAGAAAAACTGAACTGACTACAATGTGTGTTGCACAAATTAAATTGCCTATTTGAGTCAAACTATCTGTAATCCAACACACCTTTTAGCTCTATGGAACAGTTTTGATTTTAGCTACTACTAAATTTGAAATCTAGTAAACAAGTGTTTAATACCAGACAATTAACAGATTAAAAATAAGCATGACTTAACAACTAAATAAGCAATAATCTAAGACTTAAGCTATTTTACTATATTTTTGGTTTTTTAGAGGTTTTTAAGACAATAATATGAAAATTTATGATTTAATCTAAGGAAATTGAAAACAGATAAACAACTAAGATTATTTAGCTAGATAAAACTAAAATAAGCACTAATAAGCAAAGATAATAAGCAAATAAGCAGATCTAAATATAGAAAGCAATGAGATCACTATTTAAAGCTAGAATTGAAAGAAATAAAAGAGAAACTTACAAACTCCTCTAGCTAAACAAGAGAACCAATAAAGGCAGCTACAAGCTCCCTAGCTTATTAGATAAGCTAGGGTAAAGTCCTTGGGATATCTTCCAAGTTAAGATCCCCTTCCAAAAGCTCTAATCCAATGAGATCCATGATAGATTAAACTGATTTAAGGTTTAGGTAATATTAATATTGAATTTAAATAGCTCTATTTCAGCTTATAGACTGAAAGAGCTTTAAATGAGCTTATTAGCTTATTTAGGCGGCTTAGCTTATTAAGAGAGCTTATGAAAAAGAAACTTGGAGAGATTAAGAAAAACTGATTTTCATTAATAAAAAGCTTTCTTACAATACTTAAAAGGAAAATTACAAGATTAAAACAACATTAAGCTAAGAATTAAATTTTAAGCTATAACTAAATTACGCTACGTCTAGATGTGTGTGTGTGTGAGAGGTCAGGCTCTATTTATAGCCTGCCTTGGATCCTTCTAGCCTCTTGCCTTGCTCTCTAATCCTTTTAATCCTGGCCAATCATTTCTTCAATCATTTGAGCATCAATTGTGGCCGTTTAATCAAATTGTGCACTCAAGGATTGCCAAGCTGTCATTCCTTGATGTGACAGCTTATGCTTTCTTTGTGAGTGAGTTTAGTGCAAATCCCACATCTCTTGTGTGCTTTACCATTACTGACGTGTAAGGTGAGCTTGAGTGAGGATAAGTAACCCCTTGATTTGACCTTAATGACCCTGCCATTGTATACTAGACCACTTGAATGGACAATCACACCCTTTAATTTTCAAAAGCCCTTTGTTTTTGACTGGGGGTGAAAGGAGAGTGACGATGAACAGTAAAATGGGCCTTCGCGCGTTTTTTTTCTACCCGCCTTTTTTTATAACTGAATATGGGGTAAAACGGTTTAAACTTTGGCCTTATGACACAAATGGTCCTTGTCTTTGTTTCCTCTTTTTCTAGTTATAAATAACTTTTAGAAATTGCAAGATCAGTCCTTGTGGTTTATAGAAAAGGAAATGGGTTAGGGTTTTGGGCTTATGAATTCGGGTAAAGCCCATTTAGGGTTTTTCAGGCCCAATAAGAGGTGAGGGGCTATTTTTGGATTTTAGTGAAACTTTAAGGGTTAAAATGGAATATTGTG
>BQNB010029083.1:29818-47636 GCA_026074375.1 Tanacetum coccineum
ATTTAGTTCATTACATTAGATAGTTTTTGTTGTGATTCATATTGTTGATTGATTGATATATAACTCGAATCAAACCATTTTATAAGCAAAGAATTTTAAACCAGTTAATTAACCTGTAAACTATTCACCCCCCCTTCTAGTTTTCACACATAAGCTGGACCACATCGATATCCAGTATCACAAGTTTGATTCGTGTAGGATCTCATAAGTCACCTACCAAGAGCTTGTTTGATGTTGGCTCAAGCAGGATTTCCATCTTCATTGTGAATACTTAAATATCACTTGGATGTTTTGGCAAAATCACTAGGATAATGCGTAGGACTCTCGATATATATTTCTTGTTTTTCACATTGTGTGAATTAGCAAGCATATTTTGGATAAGTGTCCTAATGAGATTTATGGATGATCTCTTTTGGCTCTAGACTCAATAGTGCACATTTGGTTTTAGTAATCGAAGGCTGGAGAAGACTGCCACCTTTTCAATACCAACTAACTCGAAATGAGAAAGTCAATAGAAATGTGTTTAATCTCCCTGAGAAATGAAACAAAAATCTTTTGAGAGATTCTGAGTAGCTAGGGAGGGTTATGCATTGCATCACTGGGTCCATGATGTTATTCTTTAATGTCAGCAATCATCTTTGTGATTCTAACAGCAGATGTATTGACCCAGTTTCTGCCTAAATGTAAGGAGGGCTTCATTCTTTTCACCCTTTATCTTAACTTTTCTTTTTAATTTTCCAACCCCTTCAGTGCTTACCAAGACTTCATAACTAGTACCTTGTTGGGTTTGTTCCAGTACTAGCTCCATCTCAGTGTACACTTTTCCCTTATTCTCACTTTTACTTCTTTTTTATATCATACCTATGGACTTCTACACTAACTAATGAAATGTCCCTGGGTAGATCCCTCCGGTTCTTTGTGGGAACAAATACCTATACCTAACCACCTTATAACTCCAAATAATTAAATACATGGACTGTCTTTTGGTATCACTCACGGCCTTAAAACCATTTGTAATGCTCCCCCTCAACATGTGCATCGATATTCGAAAATGTTTAGCACATGAAGGGAGAAGCTTGCACTTGAGTCGTTAGATTCACATCATTAATCATATATTTTAATCACATTTTCTCCCCTTATCAAAAATGTCAAATCTCTTGATATTTTGGATATCAATTGATTCAAATATTCATGATTTCAGGGAAAAATGTCCAATTATTAACAAGCCGATTATTAGAACATATTAATGCTCCCCCTCAAATTATGAGGGTATATAAGACAGTGCTGAGTACAATAATTTGAAATTTTTTGAATTTACTAAGAAATTCTTGAAAAACTTTATACTCGAGCACTCCTAATTATCACCATTAAGTCTACACTACATATATACATATTCACAAGTTTATAATGTATGAAATGACCTTATAATGATGAACACAAAATAACGAAGTCATATTGTTCGTTGAAGTAGCCGAAGGTCAGTTCCGTAGTGTCTCCCACCAACAAACTTTTCAAGGCTCCTCATCATCCTTCTTTCCTTCAACTTCTTGTCAATAGCCTTGATCATGATATGAGCTATTTTCTTTTCCAATGAACTCCATCTTCTATGTGGCAAGTACTCCATTTGGATATTCTTTGTGAGTCATCAAGCAAAGTTTGAAGCCTTGTTAATGTGCCATCACTGAACTTGTAGAGTTCATCTGAGCGCATCAACCTGTTTCTCCCTTGGTTGTCAACATAAATGAATCCTTGAGGATCTTGATATGGAGTATATGTGTCCCTTTTCTTGATGTTGGGTCTGGTAGTTTCTGGCCTGGTGACATTGATATTCTTCTGGTAACTTTCGACTCCCAGTTAAAGATCTTCGACTCTCTTTTGAATAACCATGCTTCTGGTGAACATTCGCAGTGATATAGCAAAGTCAGAAACATCATTGCCCGAGAGATTGGTAAGCCTGTTCTGAACAATAAGAATCATCATGTCTTTGATGTCATTGATACGAAGTCTTGGGAAGTCGCCTTGAATGTGTAAAGTTCGTTATCAGCTCTTCGTACTTTAATCTCTCTCAGATACCCATACCCATGTTTCCGCATAACCTCGACCCGAGTCACTGCCAAAATACGTTTAGTAGAATACACATCATGACTGGATTCCAAGCCTCATGCATACGTATAGAAGGTCTTACGTTGTTGTCTCTAATGAGAAATACCCCATAATGCATATTTGTCATAGGCAACTTTAACGGGACTCCATATGTTTGGAACCATGTCTTCAATGCCTTGAAGATCATATTGAGTGGCCTTTGTCTTTGTTGTGGAAGTCGTATTGGTCATGGTCAAAATTCCTCCTTGCAGATACTTGAGATCGTTGTTGAAGAAGTAGTCAACCGGTACCATTTGACAATCCCCATTCATGACTAAAGGAAGGGGTTTGGTAAGATCAAATCAACCTTTTGACTAAAGGAAGGGGTTTAGTAGAATACACATCATGACTGGATTCCAAGCCTCATGCATACACATAGAAGGTCTTGCGTTGTTGTCTCTAATGAGAAATACCCCATAATGCATATTTGTCATAGGCAACTTTAACGGGACTCCATATGTTTGGAACCATGTCTTCAATGCCTTGAAGATCATATTGAGTGGCCTTTGTCTTTGTTGTGGAAGTCGTATAGGTCATGGTCAAAATTCCTCCTTGCAGATACTTGAGATCGTTGTTGAAGAAGTAGTCAACCGGTACCATTTAACAATCCCCATTCATGACTAAAGGAAGGGGTTTGGTAAGATCAAATCAACCTTCTGGGTTGTCCCAATCAAGGTTTTTTGACAGTGCTTTGTAACATTCTTCAAAGTCATATTCCAGCTCAGCAAAATTGGTACGTGTTCCTTTGAGAAGTTTGAATGCTGGCCCAAACAAAGTTTCTTGAGTCAGATTGGTGATCTTCAGGCCATTCATGATATATGCAGAGAAGTCTATATGAGTGCTCATCAATTCATCAAAGGTTTTTAACAGTTTATCAGCAGAAGATGCAAGGGTCATGAACCAGCTTTGAGTTGGTCCTTGTTCTAGAGTCTTGCCAACATTCCAATCAGGATTAGTGGGTTCTTCAGGTTGTTTAGGTTTGGTAAACCAGTCACGTTAAGATGCAACCTTTCTCTTAGGTTCTTCATCATTATTACCCAGATTTTCTTTTTGATCTTGAGGCATATCTGAATCTGCAACCTCAAACTCTGGTTCCTCTGCATGAATAGTCTTTCCAGAAGATTTTGATTGAGACTTGGTGCCTTTGGATGAGCCAGGCTATGATTCTTTAGCTTTTTAACCTTTTGTTGGTTCTGCATCCTTGATAGTCTTCCACTTCTTCAATCCTCGGTCTGATCCAGCAGAAGAGTCTTCATCTTTATCTTTGTCTTTTCGGCTTTTCTTCAACGAATACACTTTATCATAAGTGGAGAAGAGACTCTTGTCGAGGTCATAAAACTTGATTAATCCATCATAACATTCTCTGTGTTTAGCAGCTGTCAGATATGATTGACTTTCATCCATTTTGTCAATAAGAATCTTCTTTAACTCAATTTTTGTAAGTGAAGAAGCGGCCTCATATGTAGACTGTGGTTGAGAAGAATCCTTGGCCTAAACCGCATGTTCAAGTGACTCAGTAACCATGCTTTTGATCATCGAAGGAGCAAAGTTAGACACTTCCTTTGGCAGAATCTGAGGAAGTTGAATCTTGACTTGCTCTGTGATCCTAGCAGTGATTGATGCCGAAAGGTAGCTCTTGAATTCGTCTCTGGTGGCTCCTAGTCTTGAGTCTAGATGTTCATCTACTAGAGCAGTCACTTGAGTGTTGATAAGATCATCCTTTTTGAGTTTAACAACGCCTTTCTCCAAAGCTGAGACTCTGTTGTTGAATTAGAATACGGATGCGAAATTTGGAAGTCCAGATAGAGGATTTGTTGCTTCAGTTGTTGGTGGTGGTGTTGGTGTTGATTGTGGTGGTGTAGGTTAAAAGATGGTAATGATTATGAGATGACGGTGGTGTATATAGGTGAAGATTCAGTGATAACCAAAACAGGTACTGTAAGGAGTGTGGGTGTTTGATTGCTTGGTACTTCATGATGAACCGGAACATCCTTTAGAGAAATAATTTCTGCATCTGTGTGGGGAATATCTGAAAATTTTAAGAATTTAGATGCCAAGTCGGATGAATAGGAAGAGCTAGTAACTGGTACTTCAGTCTTCTTTGTAATAGTAGAAATTGTCACATGAGCATCTTCTATGACTTGATTGAGTGTGATCTCCAGATTTTCATTCCCTTGTTGGACGTTAATCATTTCGGCATCGGTACCCTCCTTTTGAATAAACCCTTCATCAGTATTAACTGGTTCATTCAGCCTTACATCCACATCATCGTTGAACTGATCGGTGGTATAATCTATTTCTTTATCCTCATCACCTTCAGCTTTATCTTCAACCTTTGATTCAACATTGGTTTCATCTTCATCATCAGTATAGTTGGACGGGGTTTTAACAAACTCTTCATCCTTTTCTTCTTCATCATCTTCAACCTCTTCTTCATTCTCCTCTTGATCAGATTTGGAACCCGTTTCATTCTCATCAGTTTCATGCTCGAAATCCGACCCTTTTTCATTGTCAGATTAGGTATTGTTATCACCACTGTCACTCTCTCGATCATTTCCTTCACTACTTGAGACATGGTCATTATTGCTGTCATGTTCATCCCTTCCCCAAGATTCAGCTTCACTCTCGGTTGATTCTTCTTCAGTCACATCGAGAACCCCTGGTTTAGTACCAGTTCCTTCATTTGTGACAGAAGGTTTGATTTTTGCAGCACTTGTAACAATACCAGAACCACTTGGATGAGTCTTGTGAAAGTCCCTCATACTCTTCTTGCGAACTTCTTCAAACTGAGCTTCTTCAGTTAATGCCACTTCAAAGAGTAACTCAATTCCTTTGTGTTTCTCAACAGTTACCTTTTCCTTCTTCTTAGACGAAGACATCACACGAGTATCTCTAATGACAACACATGTTGTAGGCGTATTAGAAGACTTCTTGGCAGGTCTCTTAACTCTCTTTGACTTCCTTGTGGGTTCTTCAGGTGAAACTAGGACAATAGTGAGTTTAAGAGAAGCAAGCTTCTTAAACTTTCGTACCTTCTTAGGAGGTGTAACTCCTGTAGCATAGCCAAGGTAAGTCTTGTAAGCTTTAGTTTCCCACATCTCAGGACTTGTCATAGATTCATGAAGTTGAGCTCCATAAATTTGAGATTTTTTATTTGCGGAGACGAATCTCAAAGTGTTTATCAGACAGTCATCCCTGGAGGTATGCATGCCTATCTTGTTTCTCCTGGAGACTGTCTTGTCTTTGGTAAGGAAGTAGTGAATGATAACTTTGGTGAATCGAGGGTAGTACATCTTCTCTTGCTTTTTGTGACCACTGTTGTCAATCTGGTAAGTGAAATCTTCCTATAGTAGTTCAATATATTCCACATTCTTCTTATAGTACATACCCTAAAGGATTTGAGCTCTAGAAAGACGAAGCTTGTCAAGACCGGTTGTCTTTCCAGAAAGACTTCTGTTGATGATAGTAGCAAAACTTCTTCAATGTTGATGCATCTGATCAACAACAACATCGGTGATTGACTTGATTTCCCCAGTATGACCCAGTTCTTTGAAGAAAGACATAACATCTTCATCAGAGGGAAGTTCATCAAAGTTTTGACCATGAACTCTAGGGAAGATATGAAAGATGTCTCTGAAGATTTCCAAATTGAGGTCGAATTTCTTCTTTTTGTCCATTCTGAACCTGTAGGAAGTATCATGCTTTTGGATAGAATCCCAGAATTGGTGCATGTAAACTTCTGGAACATCTGTAGTGATAAGAAATGCGAAATAGCACAGAGTGAGAGCAAGAGCATCTAGGACAATTTAAAATGTAGGTTCTCTCTATTTTTTTTCCAAGATTGAGTCTTCCGTTGCATTTTCCAATCTAAAACCTTTTCTCCTTAGGGACAAGTTCAAGATCAAGTTTGGTTTGTTGAGCAGTAATGGAAGACATGATTCTGCTAAGAATTGTCACATACAATTCATATACAAGCAAATATATATATTACTGAAAGACAATCTAGTTCATGAAAGATTTGAGATTAGATGCAAGACTGATTTTCACTATGAATTAGGCATACAAATACTAGGCAAAGAATTGACACACATGACAATTAACATGAAACTGGGAGATACTCATAATCTTATAACATCCTAACTATAGGCAGTCTATAGAAAGAAAGGCAATCACAAAAGATTTTCTAAGGAAAACTAGACCTAAATCAATCACTAAGTGACAAGTTAAGGAATAATTATACTTAGATCAGATTATGAGATTTGATTACCAAGATTACATGATTAGATCTCCTATTGAAAACATGCATAATTCGTCTAAGGGTTCTGTATAATTCGCCTACCAAAACATGTATAATTCGCCTAAAACAGTGAGTATAATTCTCTTAACTAGGCGTGTATTGTTCGCCTAATTATTTGCGTATAATTCGCCTAGCTTAATGTGTATACTTCGCCTAAAGGAGTGCGTATAGTTCGCCTAAGGCAATGTGTATAATTCGCCTAAGAGTGAACATATACTTCGCCTAAAGAAGTGCGTATAGTTCGCCTAAGGCATTGTATAATTCGCCTAAGAGTGAAAGTATACTTCGCCTAAGGCTATGCGTATAATTCGCCTAGCTTAAGAGTTGTATAGTTCGCCTACGTATAGTTCGCCTAGACAAAACTTAACTCAAAGTTTTTACACGATTTCAAGCATCAATAACCACTTAAACATAAACATATAGCATCTGCGAAGCAAACTAACACATTTTCCACATGAATTAACTACAAAAATCTTACCTTTTGCTTTGTTCGACTCATAAGAACACGAACAACCTAAATAAGCCAACTTTTGTAGTTAAGACATGTTTAATACTCAAGTAAATACACACAAACACTTATTGAATCATTCTAAAACCCAAACCCCCTAACTTTTACAAGTTCTTGACCATTTCCCATTTGTTCAAAATCAAGAATCACCTGAAACATAAGATTATGTTATCCCCATGTAAAACTGTTATAGGTACATGATCTTGACCCCTATAGGACCAAAACCCCTCAATCAATTTAAGGTTTCAACCACTTTTCAAGGTGATGAAAGTTAGGTCGATTATTAGGATTTTTCGAGCATAATTCCACGATTAAGGTCGATTTTTAGAAGTTTAAGCATTTAAACAAGTATACCTTTTGATTAAACGAGAAATGAACAAGTTTTTGGAAGATTTTTGATATAAACAATGGAGGGTTTAAGGGTTTTGGTTTGAAGGTTGGAAAGAGTGGAACGGGTGGGGGTGTATATGTTTAAACTCTTTTGGGTTTTGTCATAAATGCCCCCTAAGGTTTACTAAGACATCCATTTTTCTAATAAACTTTTCCTAAGGCCTAAAGTAGGTTCCCAATTAGCAATACTAGTCTCTAAGGTTTATTTATCAAGAATAAGTCTTACATTTTTCCATAACACCCCTAAAGGATTAAACACATGACAATTAAGGATTAATTGAGTTAAACGTAATTAACTCCCCTTTACTTGTTAACACATTATTGTTTAAAAAACCTTTAACATTTATCACTAACTGATTTTATGAAGAAGATATTTGACATTTTCTCCCCCTTAAACAAATGACCCGTTTTCTCTTTAAAGAGCTGTAGTCGTTGTTTGAGTGGTCAAATGTCTTTGAAAATGATTTTTTTTGATGAATTTCTGAAGATGATTATATTATTTTTAAAAATCAACACCATAAAAAATAAGATTTCTTTTATTTTAATAAAGAAATGCACTGACACGTACATTAGTTTGTTTAAAAGACGCACGGGTTGTGTTGCAAAGTAAACACAAGAGTTTGCATGGTCATAAAGTAGACCATGCCTGAGAATAAATTCCCGTTGAGAGGTCAAGTTGTATTTTTAAAATACTTGCCTTGAAGATGATGGCCGGGTTGCTATCAGAAATAACAGCAAGCCATTTTTGGCATGTTTTAAAAGATTTTAAACTTATGCTCGAACTTCATTTACAGTCTCGTATCGTTATTAAATGACATTTCTAAGGCCGTAAATGTTATCGATTTTCAAAAGACATGCCAGAGATACATATTTTATATTTTTTTGATTTTTTAAATTTTCATTTTAAAAATTTTATATAAAAGAAAAATATTTTTGTGTTTTTATGATATCTTATGTACATATGATACTGGATATACCGCGAGTAACCACCTTTACTCGTCCTCTTCCTTTGTCAGACTTTTTAGCGTTTCCGGAGACATGCTTCTCATTCCTAGCTTCTCGATCAAGAAATTGAATCTTTCTCTTGGCAAGGGTTTGGTAAAGATGTCAGCAAGTTGATATTCCGTCCGAACAAAGTAGAGTTCCACTATTCCATTCTCCACCTGCTCCTTTATAAAATGGTAGCGTACATCGATGTGCTTGGCTCTTGAGTGTTGAACGTTGTTGCAGCATAGAGTAATCGCACTTTTGTTGTAGCAGTACAGAGGAATCTTATTGAATTGAAAACCATAATCTGTTAGCTGTGAATGTATCCATAGGATTTGAGCACAACACCCAAAGAAGGCAATATATTCTGCCTCTGTACTCGATATCGCAGTGCTCTTTTGCTTCTTGGAAGACCAGCTAACAAGTTTATCACCTAAGAATTGAGCGCTTCCTGGTGTACTTCGTCTAGTGTCCTGACACTCTGCGTGATCTGCATCTGCATATGCTGTTAGAGACATACCGGTATCCTTCGAGTACCAAAGACCCATGTTAATGGTTCCCTTTAGGTTTAGAAAGATCCGCTTAACCGCATTTAAGTGCTTTTCGGTAGGCTTTGCCTGATACCGGGCACATAAGCAGACTGCATAAATAAGGTCAGGTCTATTGGATGTCAGATACATGAGAGATCTAATCATGCCACGGTAAAGTGTAGCATCAACTGGCTTCCTCTGTAGATCTTCATCCAGTTTACTCTTTTCTACCATAGGCGTGTCTACAGAATCACTAGTTAGCATACCATATTTTTTAATAATTTCATAAGCATATTTTGTCTGGTTTAGGAAGATGCCTTTGGGACTTTGAGAAATTTGTAATCCTAAAAAGAATGACATTTGCCCCCATCATCGACATCTTGAACTTATTGGTCATCAGATTAGCAAACTCATTACACATAGCAGTATTAGTGGATACAAATATTATATCATCAACATAAATTTATACCAGTAATAAGCCGTTTCCTACTTTCCGTGTGAAGAGTGTTGGATCCACTGCACCTTTAGAGAAATGTTGTGAAATGAGGAAACTTGACAGCATGTCGTACCATGCACGTGGTGCTTGTTTGAGACTGTAGAGAGCCTTTTTAAGCTTGTACACATGTGATGGGTTGTCCTGATCAACAAATCCGTCTGGTTAAGAAACATAGACCTCTTCTTTAAGCTCGCCATTTAAGAATGTCGTTTTGACGTCCATTTGGAAAATTGTCATATTCTTGTTGGCTTCATTTGCTACAAAGATACGGATGGCCTCTATTCTTGCAATAGGTGCAAATGATTCCTCAAAATCGATACCCTCCTCTTGCCTGAATCCCTGATCAACTAGTCTTGCCTTATTCTTTAGTACCCTACCAAATTCGTCAGTCTTGACCTTGTAAATCCATTTAAGTTTGATCAACATGACTTTGTCTGGACACGGCACCAATTCCTAAACTTGTAGTCTTTTAAATTCATGAATTTCTTCTTGCATTGCATTGATCCATGACGGTTCGGTCATTGCTTGTTTGAATTTCTTTGGTTCTACAGAAAATAGGAAGGCATCAAAATAACACCACATGGCATCAGTCTGTAGTTGCTTTCTGGTGGAGATAGTACAAGAAGGATCTCCAATTATATTTGCTATAGTATGATCCTTAGTGCATCTACCAAGTGATTCGAATGAAGTGTGGATTGGGTTCACATTAGATGACAATCCTTGAGAAGTCGAGTCTTCATGAAAAGATTCGTGAAGTGGATCATCATGAAAATATGGTGTTTTTGGTGATTCTTTAAAACCTTGAGAAATGGATGGAGAATGTTCTTGATCTTGTGTTGATGGGATACTTGTTGATGGAGCATCTTGGTCAATTAACGTAGACACATGTGAATCGGCTAAATCAACAGCTCTTGGTGCAGCAACAACTAGAACTGGATCGGGAGCAACAGGCTTCTTGAACTTACGAGTAACATGGATAGAGGAGTGAAGTATTCATCGAGACATAGGTTGAGTAGAATGAGTGAAGTTCCCTCAATCATCTATGTATGGTGGAATCAAGGTTGTTGAGAGATAAACAAGGTTTGGAGAGACGAGTCCTGAATAGATGTTGTAGGAGTCATTACACTGAGCCGGGTCCGGAAACTGAATTGTTAGGAGCCTTGCTGTTAGCTCATCAAATGTCACAGATCTGTTCTCAATATCTATGGGTTCTGTGTTGGTCGATTGACGTGAACGTCTTTTCTTTGCGGAGGTAACCACGAATACCAATGTCCGCTTTTGCATCTAATATACCCAGTCTGTCATGTCATTGGTTGGATAACATAGTTGCACTCAAGACATGGAGAAGAATGAGATAAATTCTGGTTTCTTAAGTCTTGCATAAGCTCATTATGGTGAGGCTTTGTTGTATCGACGACGGATTATTGTCGGTTTTGGGTGGTAGAGGCCGGTGTATTGATTGCTTCAGCCCATAAAAATAAGATGGAGCTGTAGAAAATACGTTAACATAGTGACGAGCATCTTCTAAAGACTTTCGGGTCGCCTTTCGACAACGCCGTTCTGCTGAGGAGTGCGTGCAACAAATTTTTGGTGTGAGGATGCCCTACACATTTTTCATAGAATTACACGAGTGTTTGATTGACAACATTTGGTTCCATTATCTGTTCAGATCATTACCGGGCGGTGGCAGATTCAAATTGATACTTGATCTATTTTTGATGCATTTAATGATTGCCTCAGGAGCTTCATCTTTTATTAAAAAAATCTAACCTAAGTAAATCTTGAGTAATCATCGACAATCACTAAGATATACCTTTTTCCGTTAATACTCGCCACACGCATCGGGCCACACAAATCCATATGCAAAAGATATAGCTTCTCTTGGTTAGTGTCTTCAGCTTTGGGTTGATGGGAGGATTTCTTGCCTTTTCCTAATGCACATGCAGAACACAAATGATCTTTCTGAAATTTAAGTCTTGGAATGCCTTGTGCAAGACCGTCTTTAGCTAGATTATTAATAGTACCGAAGTTAAGATGTGATAACCTACGGTGCCATAACCAGCTCTTAGTCTTTGACGCTTTGGATAAAAGACAGATCGGAGATGTTTTAAGCATGTCATCAAGAGAAATTGTGTACAAATTTGTGTCACAGGATCTGGAAAGTAGATCAACACCTTCTTTTGTAAATTCGATTAAAGTAAGTGTTTTTCTGAAATGCACCACTTCAAGATCCCATGTGTCCTTGAAATGCCCAACAGAAACGAGTTATAGGCTCAAGCCTTCAATGTAATATCCCTTAAGATAGTACGTTTCCTAGCTGATAGTAACCAATTACCCTATAATTTTTGTAATATGGTCGTATTTCGAATTCTAAACGTGTAACCAGAATTTGTACTAACAAAAGTTCATGATGTTGAGAGATTCCTGCATGTGTTTTGAACATCTGAAAGTCCAGATTGTGTGAGCAATCTGGACAACTACTGTCATGAGACGAAGTGAAGAAGACGATGGAATATTTGTAGCATTGGATCCCCAAATATGATTGGGTTCCGAGTGGTTAGCATTCTTAGATTCTATAATCTTAGCTTTTTTACTCGAACCTATATTTTTTAAACATTTTAGGAGTTTCTGCTATGACTTTAAGCTTGGTTTTTGGGTCAATGAGTGGGAAGGGTTGTCTTAGAAGGCAGATAACGTTGCTGAAGTGATCCTAGTATTAAAGGGCAATTTTACCAACTATAGTGAAAGTTCTGCCGGTTGGTTTCCAACTTAAGTCCTACTTCAGAGAATACATGACTAGAGAGTGGGTCTTAAATACTTTTCTTTTTTATGTTTCTTAGCAGATTTAGTACGGCTATTCACATTTTTCATAAATGACAAGAAAAAATATATCATGAACACCATCAAACAACGACTTCTTACAAGTAGCACAAACAGGTTCAAAATTCGCATGTAACAATGAATGCTTAACATTAACATCATGAACTGGTTTAACAACACAATTCTTTTTATTAACTTTCCTAGGTTGGGTCTTCTATTTATTTCTTCATGTTCCTACTTGGTTGTTTGCGAGATTTCTATCATTCCGCTTTTATTGCAGTAGGCTTTGATCCACTTTTACTGGAGACACTTCAATCCTGTAGAAGAAAGACACATGTGTGTTAGAATCTGTTTTTTGTTTTTGAAGACCAGTCAACCTGTTTACTGATTGTATTGAGGATGTGAGAGGTTCAACAAACCTAATACGCCTTTTCTTGACCTTGTTTTTGGGTGTGACAACAACCTTTTTCCACTAAGATTAATCGCATTAGGGCATGTATCTCGAACATATACAAGTAACTCCTGAATTCGTTGTGCATGCTTACAGGCAAAGTCTAACTCCTTATCTAAAGGATGTTCTGCTTTAGCTTGCTCGACTATTTCTCGAAGAATATCAGCTTGTTCTTGAGTGTCACTTTAGGTAATTATGTGACGCTTTCTATTTTGAAATAACCTAGGAGCCAAAGGGTTCTAATTCTAGCTTGAAAGTATTCCTGGAACAATAGTGTGGCAGCTGGTATTGTGGTGAGCGACATATCAACAAATTCTCTTTTCCGTTTTATTTTCGTTCACTACCTTAATCTTGAATTTGAGCTTTTAAATCCTCATTCTTGCAGATTTTAAGTTCAGTTTATCAATTAAAGAGTCACTCTGTTCTTTAGAACGAACACGTGTCTTTTTAATTGAGTCATATTGCACTCTTTAAAAGTGTGTGTTTAACCATGATTAATTTCATTACAAGGACGGTCATTTCAAAGGCAATTTTGCCAACTATTATCCGTTATCCAATTGTTTGTCTCTATTTCACACTAATCATACTGACATTCCTTCTTGGACTTTTTCTCATCGATTGTATCATGTCCTGTCAATTATAAACTGATAATATCTTTGTCTTGAAGGGGATGAGCTTTCAAAATCAATTATATGCAAAAAATTCAGGAATTTCAAGAGCATTTTGATTATCACAAGATTCACATTTTTGAAAAATTTATTGATTAAGTTGTATTGAGCATTCAAGAGAAATACAATGTTTTTCAAGTTTTGAGTGACATTTCAAAAGATCATTAAAATGCAATTTGTGATCAAAAGCTCGGCCTCATGATGATAAGTTCTTTTTCTTTCCAGCCATATTCACAAATTCACAATCCTAAAGACATCGAATTCATCACAGTTAAAAGAACTTTTTGAGACATGATTTGTTGCAATAGTCGATCATTTTACAAAAGTAATTATTTTTTAGCAATTTTCAAACATTGTTTATCGACTGAAAGCTGTTGAACAACATCGTCCATTTGGTTAAAAACTGTTTGTATTTCTATTATTTCATTTAGAAGATCTCTATCAAACACATTGAAGATGTCTTTAAAAGATTTTAGAAATGGAATAATTTCATTGTTAAAAACAACTTTTGTATGGTCAAACCCCCATTCACCTTCTGTACGAGCATCAAGTATAGTTCTTATCTTCACCACATTGTCAAATCTTGCAAGGTAAAATTTAAGCTTTTTAAGGCTTTCATTCACCAAGCTAACCTTGTTCCTTAGGTGATTCTATTTTAACAGGGGATGCATCAGAAGGTTTACTGGTAGGATTGGATATACGCAACCAGAACGCTTGTTGGTATGTGTTTAATTACACATACCTTTTACCTTTAAAAAAGAGCTAAAATAACCAAAAACGGACTTAAAATGCCAAATATACGCTTGTTTTGCTAATTGTGTTGTGCAGGAACGGATATCTAAGAAAAGGATGAAAAACGAGCCAAAACGACAAAAAACGGACACGGAATGGAAAAGCAGGAAAAAGACAAAGTCAAAGTCCAAGTCTCAAAAAAAGTCAACCCAAGTCAACCCCGAAGCCAAAAAGTCAAGAAAAACAAGTTTAGGGACTAAACTTGTTAAGTCCCTAAACTTATTTAAAGAAGAAAACAAGAGAAATAAAGAGAAGGGCCCAAACTGCCAAGCACCTAAAGTAACAACCACAAGGGGCAAAACTGCCAAAGGCCTAAACTATAACTAACAAGGACGTACGGTGCAATTGGCCTATTAATAACCCCTAAGGGGTATTTTTTGCACAAGTCCTCAAACTCTCTAAGAAACAAGGACCAAGGTTGCAAGCACCTTATCACTTTGGAGACCAAGTGCCAAACTCCCATACTTTATCCCCAACTTCAAATTATCTGATATCTCTTTGTGTGTGCCCGCCAAAACTCCCAACCCACAAACTGTCATGTTTCATCGTTTGACCTCCAATAGCATCAAAAACTTCACCATCTTAAACCCCACACACCCACATGGGATTGCCATGTTGGCAATCCATAAATCCACCAAAAATTGATCAATGGGTGAAAAACTTCGACTTGGGCACCAAGGGGAATGGAGGGCCAAGATCAATCCTGTTTGTACTCTCACAACAAACACACTTCAAATGTGTGTCTACAAAGAAGCACACTTGCAAGAAGACAAGAATTCCAAGAGCAAAAACCCTAGTCGTTTTTTACTATTTAAAAGCATTGTAAAGCCCTTGAGGCAGGGTGTGTAGTTTCAAGTAGTTTTTAGTGTTTTAAAAGTTTTAGTTTTCAGTTTAAAGTCTTTTATGTACTTGTACTTCAATTTTTAATGAAAAATTCAGTTGATTCTTACATTTGTGTTCTAAGTTACAAATATTTCTTTTAAAACATTTAAGCTTTCATTAAGCACATTTTATAACCTGTTTTAAATTAAAACACAAGTTTAAGGAGAATTCAAAAGCAAAGTTACTGTGTGATCAAGAATGGATGAATAAGCTATTTTGGAAGGCTTATTGGTTATTGCTTAGTTTAAGCTTATTTATAAGCTGTGGGTAGGATTTAGAGCTTAATTATAGTTTGCAAAAACCCGGTTTTTGACCCAAGGTGGTACATCTTTAAATTTTGCTTAAAAAGTACTGTAGCAATTGCTTATTTAGCTTATTCTTAGCTTATTAATGTCTTGTGTGCTTATTTATGTTCATTAATGCTTAAGTGTGCTTCCTAGTTACTTTTCATTTCATTCTCATGCAATTTGATCCAAAACTGTCAAAATTAGCTTAAAATTGTCACTAGCTTATCCTCTTTTTAAGTGCTTATTTGCTTTGCTTTTTCCCTTTTTATTGTCTTAATAGTGCTAAAGTAGTATTAGTCTTTTTAAAATTTTAGTCAAATTTAGCTTTTATAGGTTTTTAGATCACTTTTAAAAATTAAGGGGGTGTTTGGGTTAACAATGAAAACGGGTCAAAAACAAGTTTTGGTATGGGTTGTGGTCTCAAGTTAGTTTTAGCTTAAGTATTAAGCTTGTTTAAAGCTGTTTTTAAAAGTATTTTAAGTTTGAAAAATGTTTTTCAAGTTGTTGACAAGTGTTGTAGCTTAAAACTGTGTCTTTGTGAAAAGTTCAAAAGAGGATATATTTCATAGCTCTTGTAATTGAGAGTTGTGAGTTTAAAAAAGAAGTTGGTTTTTTGTGTGTTCAAACAAAGTGACACAATGTCCTTGAGTCATTTTTGACTTGATTTTAAGTCAAAAACAACCAAAATTTGAGTTTAAGTTTTAAAGCTAAAGTCCCTTTTCAAAGAGTTAAATTCAGAAGTTTTAAATGTTTTTTTCTAGAAGCCTAAAAACTTGAGCATGCTAAGCTCACCTTAAAACCACTCTAGATCTGTTGCAACTTTTCTTTTTAAATTGAGTTATTTGACAGCTGTAAAATCAGAAGCTGTCAAGATAGAAGCTCTTGGTTTAGCCTCTATTCCCCCCGGTGCTAGGGGACATTTTCTAGCGTTTTTCTAGCTTGTTAG
The DNA here is from genome assembly GCA_026074375.1 of Tanacetum coccineum. Taxonomy (NCBI): domain Eukaryota; kingdom Viridiplantae; phylum Streptophyta; class Magnoliopsida; order Asterales; family Asteraceae; genus Tanacetum; species Tanacetum coccineum. Next base: position 46,015 of record BQNB010029083.1, read on the forward strand.
TGCTCTTAAGCCTAGCTTTTTCGGCTTATTTGAGAGCCAATAAGCTCTTTGATATAGTTTCTCTTTGGTCTCGTTCCTTAAAAAATCCATTTCGGATTGCTTATTTTTAGTCATAAAGTACCCCTTTACTGTGTTTTTGCTAGGTTTAGGTAGATACTGCTTATTTTTTGTTAGCTTATTATGAAGGCTTATTAGATGATAATCCTGTACTTAGTTGCTTATTAAGTATGTAATAAGCCTTAGATAGCTTAATTGCCTTGTCTTAGGCTTATTAAGTTCTATTGGTATAGCCTCAGCATTCTCCACGCACAACGTTACGAACTCATTAGTTAGGTACTGCTGTGGATTTAAGCCAAACTCTTTGGCTTATTGAGCTAATCCTAAGTGCTTTTTCTTGTTCATGGCTTTTATTTGTTTGGTGTAAGTTTAGTTGTGTGTCCTTATTTGCATCTTTCCTTTGTACTTTGTTAACAGTTTAAGCATTTAAGATGTTTAGCTTTGTTAAGCTGCATGTCTAAGCTTAAAACCTTTTTTTTTTATCACTTAAGCTCTTTTTAGCTTATTTAGTTTGTAGAATTTAAGCTCATAATGTTTATCTAGGTTAGGTTAAGTCTTTTTTTAGCTTATTAGTTTAGCTACAGCTTATTAGCCCAAGTAACCAAAAGACTTAGTCATTTTTTTAGCCCTTAAGCTTATTTTAAGCATTCTGTCGTTTTAAAAGCTTATTTACAGCTTATTTATAGCTTTTCAAAAAAAGTTGTAGTTGAGAAAGTTGTTAAGCCCCACGAGCTTAACAACTTTGTTTTACAAAGTTTTTCCAAAAAAAAAGAAAGGAGACAAGGGGTTACCCGGGTGAGCAAGACTCGAACCCGGGTCTCAACCCTCGTACACCTTTCTTTATAACACACATACCGCTGCGCCCTTGGGACTTTTCTGTCATAGTCCCAAGGGCTTTGGTATTTAAGGTGGTTTTTGGCTTATAAGCCTATAAGCTGTTAACAGCTTATTACGGGCTTATTAATAAGCCAACTTTTTGTTTCTTATTTTTCGTAGGTTTATTATAGTGTAAAGTATTTTTAGTAAAATTTTCAGAATTTTTAAAAGTCATTTAGTATTTTTTACAATTTAATTTCGTTAAAAGTTTAAAAAATTCATAAAAAATACAAAAATTATCAAAAAAATATTTTTCTTTTTTAGAAAATTTTATTTAGTCATATAGTTTGTAGGAAAAATATAAAAATTTTCGTAGGGTCATTTTTACAACTTTTTGCTTTTTAAAGAACGGGTCCGGGTGCGGTTTCTTGTCTTGACTCGTTTTTGGGTCAAACGAACTCCATTTTCAGTCTAGTCTTTTTCATTCTTCGTTATTTGTCCCCTAGAGTAGTTTAAAAGTGAAAATTTCTTCGTAGGGTTAATTTTAAAGATTTTAGGTTTTTCCCCCTTTGTTCGGGGTCCGTGCTCTCATTTTTTTTAGCTTAATTTCGTAATTTTTAGGTTTTTCTTAAACGTTTTTGTTTGTTATTGTCTAATCTACCTTTCCACACTGATTCGTTGACGGTATATATATAAAATATATAAGAATCAAATCAATAATAAAAAGATTCCGGAAGAGATATTCCCGG